>SJYA01002495.1:1359747-1372420 GCA_006410615.1 Neotragus moschatus | reverse complement strand
AGATAGGTACAAAGATATAAATCTAGGTCTAGAATAAATATATTTTTTAAAGTATCAGTAGAACAGAACACATCTATAGATCTATTGATTCTGTTTCTCTAGGAAACCTTGACTAATATACTAGTATTAACATATTTGTTTCATTAAAGAAAAATTGAAAAACAATGTCATGAGATTTCTGGTTCTGGAAATACAGTAGACTAGGAAGCATGAAAACATACAAAAATCTTCAAATGCTGGGTAAAATATAATTAAAATATTTTCAGAAGAACGATTGAGCTCTCAGGAAAGAAGTGTCTTCAGAAATTAAAAGAAAACTGGAAATTAAAGTGCTAAAGATAATGAGCTTCCTTTTTTGGTTCTGGCAATGTGTGCCTTTGAGTTTTAGCATCCACTAGCTGACTCACTGGCAAAGTCCCTGACACTGGAAAATATTGAAGGCAGAAGATGAGGGCATCAGAGGATGAAATGGTTAGATGACATCACTGGGGCATTGGATGTGAACTTGGGCAAACTTTGGGAGATGGTGAAGGACAGTGAGGCCTGGCATGCTGCCGTTCATGGGTTGCAAAGAGTTAGACGTGACTGGGCAACTGAACAACAACAACAAGGGGGCATAAAATGAGCCCTTGAACTTACTTAAGATGTGGACTAGGAATTAGAACCTCCAAAGTGACTGTATCATCAGTGAAGAGAAATGACTAGAGATTATTTTCCTACCAACACAGAGAAATGACAGAATTGTTCAACTATTTGCCTGGGTTCTAGAGTGGAAGCTAAGGAATCTCACATGGCAATTCTAAACCATGGGTCTTTGGCTCATGCTTAGGAGGTGGTGGGGGAAAGACATACATATGTACACCACCACTGTACTTTGAGGTCCCCAAATTGGGAAGTTAATTTTAAAATGAACCCTGGATTAATGATCCCACATAGAGTTGTTAGATAAGAGAACACCCCAAAGGGTCCTCCACCAAGCCCAGGCCACAGGAGCTTCTCACAGAGAAAGCTGAAATATCTCCAATAAATAGAAACATCATCATCAAAATTTAAAACTCAGCAACTAGGTTCAGCATAAGCAGCAGCTTCGGCTGAAGAGAGAAGTGATAAACAGAAGAATACATCTAAAGAAATCACCCAGAATGTGGCACAGAGAGATACAGAGATGGAAAGTATGAAAGAGAAATTAAGATAACAGAATTAAAATAAGAAACCAAATAGAATAGTGTAGAGGCAATATTCAAAAATAGAATGGCTGAAAACATTCTAGAATTGATTTTAAAAAACTTAGATTTATAAATACTTAAATTCATGTAGCACCATGAGTTCAAATGGGATAAGTAAAAATTAACTTATATGTAGTTGCATTGTAGTGAAACTGGAGAATGCCAAAGAAAAAAGAGAAACGTCTTAGTATTAGCAATGAAGAAATGATGATGACATCCAAAGAGATATCCATTATGTTGACAGTAAAGTTTTTAACAATAGCAAGAGAGATCAGAAAACAGTGGAAAGATATCTTCACAGAGCTAAGTGAAAATTAACTGTGAACTTAAAATTTTATATCCAGTTTAATTCTCATTCAGGAGTAAGATAGAATGAAGGTATTTTTTCAGATAAAATCTAATAGGATTAACTATTAGAAGCTTCCAACAGGCCACAGAAGCTTGTTGGAAGAATGTGAAGCAGGATGTCCTTGAGACTGAAAAATACTGAACACAGAAGGAGTGGATTGGGTACTAGAAACAACGGCGAGCAATGAAATTGGTGAAAATGTAGATAAAATTTGGAACTTTAACTTCTGGTAGTTGCAGATTAGGTAAATTGTGCCTGCCACTGAAGACTACCAGAAAGGCTTAACGAAAAGTTTTATTTACTTATTTTTTTGCTTGGAGGCAACAAGAGCATACAAGATCTATGGGGAGAATGGAGGCCCAGGGGGAAAAGGTCCCAGTGTATGGGGTCACTGTTCCTCTGGAGAAATTAGCCAGTTCTGGAGAGGGTTGCTAACAGCTCTGTAACCCTTTTGACTGGCTGGTGAGTGAATGTGAGGGGGAAAGAGATTAGAGCCCATGGCCCACAAAGAGGGGACTCCTGGTGAACCTGCTCACTTTTGAGTTGGGACCATGAAAGGCTACACCATAGGAGCAAATGTTAACCAGAAGTAGACATGTTCTCACAGAGGCTACAGATAAGCTTTGAATTGTGTCATGCTCTAAAACTAGGCTGAGGGTTCCTAAACCACTAGTGACCCCGGCATTTGGCAGAATTGTACATCCTTCCTGGAGGAAGGTAGTGTCATGCAAGGTCATAAACTGCTTCTATAGTTTGCAGATGCAGTGCCTGGCTTATAGTCAAAAGGAGTCAGATACACAGAGACATAAACACACACAAAGGAAAACAAAAGATGATAGAAGCTGGGCCTCCAGATATTGGAATTCTCAGATGTAGTATTTTAAAATAAGTATACTTATCACATTCAGAGAGAAAAAAGATTGAAAATTTTGCCAGAGCATTGGAAAATGTTAAAAAAAAAAATGAAGTGGAAATTCTGAGAATGAGAAAGTAAGTAAATTAACTCACATTGAAGCAACAGATGAGACACATCCAAAGAGAGATTTAGTGAACCAAAAGATGTTAAAAATAACCAGAAACAAAGGATGAAGGGCAATAGAAAGCCAAGACAAGGTCTAGTGCACATATTTAAATTTCCAAAAAGTCAGGAGAAAGAGAACAGAGCAAAAGCAGTATTTGAAGAAAAAGAGGTTTAGAATTTTCTAAAACTGATGAAGAACATCAGTCCATGGATTCCAGAAGTAATATGAACCTCAAGCAAGAGAAATACCAAAGAATTCTGCATGTATAGATGATCATTATTAAATAGCAGAAAACAACAACAACAGCAAAAAATCTTAAAAACAGCTGGAGGAAAAAAGTGAATTATTTTTCAATAACCACAAACAGCTGCCATTTGTCTTCTCAGTGACATAACTGGTAAAGAACCTGCCTGCAGTGCAGGAGACCTGGGTTCGATTCCTGGGTTGTGACAGTCCCCTGGAGAATGGCTACCACTGCAGTCTTCTGGCCTGGAGAATTCCATGGACTGTATAGTCCATGGGATTGCAAAGAGTCGGACATGACTGAGTGACTTTCACTTTCACACTCCTTCTTCTCAACAGAAACTATGAAAATCACAAATCAGTTAAATGCCTTCTTTTAAGAGAGTAACTTGTCAACCTAGAATCCACAGTCATATAAATAAATAATAAAATCACTGTATTATAATAAAAGTAAACAGACTATGGCAACCTATGGACTATATAGTCCATGGAATTCTCCAGGCCAGAATACTGGAGTGGGTATAGCCATTCCCTTCTCCAGGTATCTTCTCAATTCAGGGATTGAACCCAGCCAGGTCTCCCACACTGCAGATTCTTTACCAGCTGAGCCAACCAGGGAGACCCAAAAATGCTGGGGTGGGTAGCCTGTCCCTTCTCCAGTGGAGAACTTCCCAACCCAGGAATTGAACCAGGGTCTCCTGCATGGCAGGCGGATTCTTTACCAGCTGAGGTACCAGGGAAGCCTGGCTGTACACATAGCTATTCATATTTGTAGATATCACAAATGAATGTTGAGGAAAAATCAGACAAGAAAGGATCATATGTGCTATATGATTCATTTATATAGAGCTCCACTAAAGTACAGTGTTTAATGACACATGTTCCTTCGTTGGTAAAACTTTAAAGGAAAGATAGTTACCATAAAAATCAGATTGTGGTGCCTCTGAGGCATGATGGGTGAGGGGTGTTGGGGAATGGTGGTAAGGAGACACTGCCACGATGCCGGCACTATTCTAGTTCCTGTTAAGGTTACATGGGTGCTCATTTTGTGACAATTCCTTCAGACACACATACGCATTTGGGGAACTTTCCTTCTGGGTATGCCTCATTTCACAATAGAAAGGTTTAAAGAGGTAAATTTAATAAGCTTTCAATGTGCAAAATGATAATGATGATCAGTATCATACCATTTAAGGAGAAAACTAAGATACAGAACAAACCATGTGGTAAGTGGGTTGAATTCATATAAGATCCTTGTATTATTTGGGAAGAAGATGCTAATGTTAATTAACATAAAACTTAAGTCATATGTTTATATGAAAATTTTGTATAGTTCTCAAGCTTTTCAAGACATGAGGGGGAGCTGAGGAAGGAATAAATAAAACTCAAATACTTTACAAGCAGGAAGGGAATAATATGACTCAAAGTGTGAAGACACTGATAATGTAACTTTAAAAAAAGATTTAACTTATAACAGCAGTCAGAATGATAAGGTAACTAGGATTAAATCTGTTTTAACAGGAAAAATAAAGGAGAAAATTATAAGCAGTTTTGAATTTTCAAGAGCTAATAAATGGTAAGATAGAACATGTTCATATGGGAATCCTAACATTATCATAAAAATGACAGATCTGCCCATATTAATCTGTAAGTGCTTTTCCAATCAAGTGTAACATGAATTTTTGGGGAATTTAACAGCTTTTTTATTTGGATGCTTGAAGTGTCATGGAAATTTTGGAGAATAATGAAAACTTACTTATTCGGGTATCAAAACTTACTGGAAAGCTGTAGTAATTGAACCAATTTCCTTTTTGCTACATTTTTCTTTGGGGGGAGGGCTGTGCTGGGTCGTTGTTGCTTCAGAGTCTTTTCTCTGGTTGCAGTGACGTGAACCCACTCTAGCTGCAGTGGCTGGGCTTCTCACTGCAGCAGCTTCTCTGGTTGTGGAGCATGGGCTCCAGGCGTGTAGGCTTCAGCAGCTGCGATTCCTGGGCCCTAGAGCGCGGGCTCGGTAGTTGTGACGCACAGGCTTAGTTCCTCCACAGCATGTGGGATCTTCCTGGACCAGAGATTGAACCATGTATCCTGCGTTGACAGGTGGATTCTTTCCCACTGAGCCACCAGGGAAGCCCAGTAATTGAAACAGTTTTATATATGCATGTAAAAACAGACCAAAGAAACTGAGGAACGTAGGAGGAACTTATTATGTGAAAAGTGGCAATACAAATCAGAGGGAATATAATACACTGTTCCATAAGTGGGACAGATTATTGTCTTTCTGGAGAAAGATACAGTGTAGTCCTTATCTCACTTCATACAAAATTACAAAATGGATTTGCAAAAAACAAAATTAAAAGTTAGAAAAGTTTTAGAAGAATAGGGAAAAGACGTCCCTGGTGGCTCAGATGGTAAAGAGTCTGTCTACAATGCGGGAGACCCGGGTTCGATCCCTGGGTTGGGAAGATCCCCTGGAGAAGGAAATGGCAATCCACTCCAGGACTATTGCCTGGAAAATCCCATGGACAGGAGCCTAGTAGGCTACAGCCCGTGGGGTCGCAAAGAGTCCGACACAACTGAGTGACTTCACTTCACTTTAAGAATTGAGGCTAGCAATGAATTTCTTTAATACAGAGAAATCAAAGATATGGGAAAAATGTTAATTTAGTTACATTAATATAAAGAAGATTCTTTATCAAATTACACTAAATACAAATCTCTCAAACTAGAGAAGATATTTAAAGTCCACATAATCCANAAAGAGAAATTAAGATAACAGAATTAAAATAAGAAACCAAATAGAATAGTGTAGAGGCAATATTCAAAAATAGAATGGCTGAAAACATTCTAGAATTGATTTTAAAAAACTTAGATTTATAAATACTTAAATTCATGTAGCACCATGAGTTCAAATGGGATAAGTAAAAATTAACTTATATGTAGTTGCATTGTAGTGAAACTGGAGAATGCCAAAGAAAAAAGAGAAACGTCTTAGTATTAGCAATGAAGAAATGATGATGACATCCAAAGAGATATCCATTATGTTGACAGTAAAGTTTTTAACAATAGCAAGAGAGATCAGAAAACAGTGGAAAGATATCTTCACAGAGCTAAGTGAAAATTAACTGTGAACTTAAAATTTTATATCCAGTTTAATTCTCATTCAGGAGTAAGATAGAATGAAGGTATTTTTTCAGATAAAATCTAATAGGATTAACTATTAGAAGCTTCCAACAGGCCACAGAAGCTTGTTGGAAGAATGTGAAGCAGGATGTCCTTGAGACTGAAAAATACTGAACACAGAAGGAGTGGATTGGGTACTAGAAACAACGGCGAGCAATGAAATTGGTGAAAATGTAGATAAAATTTGGAACTTTAACTTCTGGTAGTTGCAGATTAGGTAAATTGTGCCTGCCACTGAAGACTACCAGAAAGGCTTAACGAAAAGTTTTATTTACTTATTTTTTTGCTTGGAGGCAACAAGAGCATACAAGATCTATGGGGAGAATGGAGGCCCAGGGGGAAAAGGTCCCAGTGTATGGGGTCACTGTTCCTCTGGAGAAATTAGCCAGTTCTGGAGAGGGTTGCTAACAGCTCTGTAACCCTTTTGACTGGCTGGTGAGTGAATGTGAGGGGGAAAGAGATTAGAGCCCATGGCCCACAAAGAGGGGACTCCTGGTGAACCTGCTCACTTTTGAGTTGGGACCATGAAAGGCTACACCATAGGAGCAAATGTTAACCAGAAGTAGACATGTTCTCACAGAGGCTACAGATAAGCTTTGAATTGTGTCATGCTCTAAAACTAGGCTGAGGGTTCCTAAACCACTAGTGACCCCGGCATTTGGCAGAATTGTACATCCTTCCTGGAGGAAGGTAGTGTCATGCAAGGTCATAAACTGCTTCTATAGTTTGCAGATGCAGTGCCTGGCTTATAGTCAAAAGGAGTCAGATACACAGAGACATAAACACACACAAAGGAAAACAAAAGATGATAGAAGCTGGGCCTCCAGATATTGGAATTCTCAGATGTAGTATTTTAAAATAAGTATACTTATCACATTCAGAGAGAAAAAAGATTGAAAATTTTGCCAGAGCATTGGAAAATGTTAAAAAAAAAAATGAAGTGGAAATTCTGAGAATGAGAAAGTAAGTAAATTAACTCACATTGAAGCAACAGATGAGACACATCCAAAGAGAGATTTAGTGAACCAAAAGATGTTAAAAATAACCAGAAACAAAGGATGAAGGGCAATAGAAAGCCAAGACAAGGTCTAGTGCACATATTTAAATTTCCAAAAAGTCAGGAGAAAGAGAACAGAGCAAAAGCAGTATTTGAAGAAAAAGAGGTTTAGAATTTTCTAAAACTGATGAAGAACATCAGTCCATGGATTCCAGAAGTAATATGAACCTCAAGCAAGAGAAATACCAAAGAATTCTGCATGTATAGATGATCATTATTAAATAGCAGAAAACAACAACAACAGCAAAAAATCTTAAAAACAGCTGGAGGAAAAAAGTGAATTATTTTTCAATAACCACAAACAGCTGCCATTTGTCTTCTCAGTGACATAACTGGTAAAGAACCTGCCTGCAGTGCAGGAGACCTGGGTTCGATTCCTGGGTTGTGACAGTCCCCTGGAGAATGGCTACCACTGCAGTCTTCTGGCCTGGAGAATTCCATGGACTGTATAGTCCATGGGATTGCAAAGAGTCGGACATGACTGAGTGACTTTCACTTTCACACTCCTTCTTCTCAACAGAAACTATGAAAATCACAAATCAGTTAAATGCCTTCTTTTAAGAGAGTAACTTGTCAACCTAGAATCCACAGTCATATAAATAAATAATAAAATCACTGTATTATAATAAAAGTAAACAGACTATGGCAACCTATGGACTATATAGTCCATGGAATTCTCCAGGCCAGAATACTGGAGTGGGTATAGCCATTCCCTTCTCCAGGTATCTTCTCAATTCAGGGATTGAACCCAGCCAGGTCTCCCACACTGCAGATTCTTTACCAGCTGAGCCAACCAGGGAGACCCAAAAATGCTGGGGTGGGTAGCCTGTCCCTTCTCCAGTGGAGAACTTCCCAACCCAGGAATTGAACCAGGGTCTCCTGCATGGCAGGCGGATTCTTTACCAGCTGAGGTACCAGGGAAGCCTGGCTGTACACATAGCTATTCATATTTGTAGATATCACAAATGAATGTTGAGGAAAAATCAGACAAGAAAGGATCATATGTGCTATATGATTCATTTATATAGAGCTCCACTAAAGTACAGTGTTTAATGACACATGTTCCTTCGTTGGTAAAACTTTAAAGGAAAGATAGTTACCATAAAAATCAGATTGTGGTGCCTCTGAGGCATGATGGGTGAGGGGTGTTGGGGAATGGTGGTAAGGAGACACTGCCACGATGCCGGCACTATTCTAGTTCCTGTTAAGGTTACATGGGTGCTCATTTTGTGACAATTCCTTCAGACACACATACGCATTTGGGGAACTTTCCTTCTGGGTATGCCTCATTTCACAATAGAAAGGTTTAAAGAGGTAAATTTAATAAGCTTTCAATGTGCAAAATGATAATGATGATCAGTATCATACCATTTAAGGAGAAAACTAAGATACAGAACAAACCATGTGGTAAGTGGGTTGAATTCATATAAGATCCTTGTATTATTTGGGAAGAAGATGCTAATGTTAATTAACATAAAACTTAAGTCATATGTTTATATGAAAATTTTGTATAGTTCTCAAGCTTTTCAAGACATGAGGGGGAGCTGAGGAAGGAATAAATAAAACTCAAATACTTTACAAGCAGGAAGGGAATAATATGACTCAAAGTGTGAAGACACTGATAATGTAACTTTAAAAAAAGATTTAACTTATAACAGCAGTCAGAATGATAAGGTAACTAGGATTAAATCTGTTTTAACAGGAAAAATAAAGGAGAAAATTATAAGCAGTTTTGAATTTTCAAGAGCTAATAAATGGTAAGATAGAACATGTTCATATGGGAATCCTAACATTATCATAAAAATGACAGATCTGCCCATATTAATCTGTAAGTGCTTTTCCAATCAAGTGTAACATGAATTTTTGGGGAATTTAACAGCTTTTTTATTTGGATGCTTGAAGTGTCATGGAAATTTTGGAGAATAATGAAAACTTACTTATTCGGGTATCAAAACTTACTGGAAAGCTGTAGTAATTGAACCAATTTCCTTTTTGCTACATTTTTCTTTGGGGGGAGGGCTGTGCTGGGTCGTTGTTGCTTCAGAGTCTTTTCTCTGGTTGCAGTGACGTGAACCCACTCTAGCTGCAGTGGCTGGGCTTCTCACTGCAGCAGCTTCTCTGGTTGTGGAGCATGGGCTCCAGGCGTGTAGGCTTCAGCAGCTGCGATTCCTGGGCCCTAGAGCGCGGGCTCGGTAGTTGTGACGCACAGGCTTAGTTCCTCCACAGCATGTGGGATCTTCCTGGACCAGAGATTGAACCATGTATCCTGCGTTGACAGGTGGATTCTTTCCCACTGAGCCACCAGGGAAGCCCAGTAATTGAAACAGTTTTATATATGCATGTAAAAACAGACCAAAGAAACTGAGGAACGTAGGAGGAACTTATTATGTGAAAAGTGGCAATACAAATCAGAGGGAATATAATACACTGTTCCATAAGTGGGACAGATTATTGTCTTTCTGGAGAAAGATACAGTGTAGTCCTTATCTCACTTCATACAAAATTACAAAATGGATTTGCAAAAAACAAAATTAAAAGTTAGAAAAGTTTTAGAAGAATAGGGAAAAGACGTCCCTGGTGGCTCAGATGGTAAAGAGTCTGTCTACAATGCGGGAGACCCGGGTTCGATCCCTGGGTTGGGAAGATCCCCTGGAGAAGGAAATGGCAATCCACTCCAGGACTATTGCCTGGAAAATCCCATGGACAGGAGCCTAGTAGGCTACAGCCCGTGGGGTCGCAAAGAGTCCGACACAACTGAGTGACTTCACTTCACTTTAAGAATTGAGGCTAGCAATGAATTTCTTTAATACAGAGAAATCAAAGATATGGGAAAAATGTTAATTTAGTTACATTAATATAAAGAAGATTCTTTATCAAATTACACTAAATACAAATCTCTCAAACTAGAGAAGATATTTAAAGTCCACATAATCCACAAACAATTGGCATCTTCTATAATGAATTCTCTGTAATAACTCTTATATAAGAATCAAGAGGCTCTATACAGTCAGCAAAAATAAGACCAGGAGCTGACTGTGGCTCAGATCATGAAGTCCTTATTGCCGAATTCAGACTGAATTTGAAGAAAGTGGGGAAAACCACTAGACAATTCAGGTATGACCTAAATAAAATCCCTTATGATTATACAGTGGAAGTGAGANACTATGCAATGGTTATTCTCTATATATCATTCTTTCGCCATGAAATTCTTACCTAACTTGAAATAATGATGAAATAATCTCAGTAAATTGTCTCATAAAAAGTGTCATGCCAAACTGACCCTGAGCAGCAATGAAAAAGTAGCACATAAAAGTGGTTAAGCGTATTACCCAAAGTTCCCATTACTGTATTCAGCCATCTCGCTTTAGGAAGCACTAATATTTCTCTTAAATAGGGTCATGGATCATTAATTCCCTGCCTGGTCTTGCAATCTCTTATTATTAAGTGTTACTTAGCAACTTTTAGACATTGAAGTTAATCCAAGCACAAAAAGCCAAAAGGTCTATTAGTCTCTTCACTCTTATTGTACAGAAACGATTGGTGTCCTGTGCCGAAATATTTTTCATTTGCTTTCTTAGAATTATATTGTATTGACTGGGTTAGGGAAAAAAAGGAGTAAAATGTAAGTTTCCTTGGGTCCCATAGATGAGAGAACAAAATCACAAGCATATTAGGTGTTCATCTCATATGTCTGCCTCACTATTCTTCATAAATGAAAATGATTTTCTTCTGTCCTCCAAATGTTGGATTCAGTCTTTAAACAATAGATACTATGTAATATCTAGCTGGTAATCCAGCAGGTCCAAATATGCCTATTGCTTTTTCTGCAGGTTTGATTCAGTGTCTGCAGTTTTTTTCCTGAAAACAATCAGGTTTATGTTGATTGCCGTATACTGACTGCTGGGGCTACTAGAACTGTCCAGAGTGAGAACTCCATTTCCACTGCAGCATGTGAATTTAATGCTGCACATACCTATCTTGAAATTCATATGTTTTCAAGAAGATGATCAACATTTTTTGTTTTGTACAGATCTCCACATGTTATGTAGCTAATCCTGCTTATATGTCTGTCTTCTTACTGGAGCTGAGCTGTTGGAGGGAAGAGGCTGGCCAGCTAACCCATGTTGCATGGATCAATTGTTTCATGGAAAGAAGAAAGTTTTGATTACTCATAGTACAACCTGATAATACATATTTGTTTTAAGTTTTGAACAGAAACTTCTTTTTTCAAGTTGAAGTCTATACCTAAATGATACAATCAATGTATTTTAAGTATCTCAGTTAGGTTCCTGAAATGCTTTGGGTACCAAGGCATGGAAAATTGAGGATAAAAGACTGTTTTTCTCAAGAGGAAGTTTAGAATTAAATGTGATAGAATAGCTCTCTACCTGAGGGGAGAAAGCATCTTATTATTAAGGTTTTAAAATCTCATTTAGATGGTTATTAAAGCTTGTGGATTTAATAACATAAATGCTTTTAAACAGTGGCTTTTAGCTATCGCCATTCTTTTCTCTGTGCTCTGCATATAAAACATACTTGTATTAGTTACTTTTTTTCCTTTCAATTAGATCTCAAAATAGGGCATTTTCATGCACTATTGGTAGGAATAAAAATTATGATAAACTTTCTATAATGTAATATGGAATAATAATAAAAATCTTAAAATATACAAACTCTCAACTGACCAACATTTTAATTCTAGGATTTTCTCATAAAATGCATTACATCTATAACAGTAAAATATAGGAATAAATAGTTTATTTAAAAATGATATATATTACTTTAATGATTTAGGGCAGTTACAGAATAATTATAAATAAATATAAATTATAAAACAGTTGTAAAGCCACGCTTAAATTTTTATGATTCCAATTTTATTTTTCAATGGATAAATGCATTCAGTTCAATTCAGTCGTTCAGTCGTGTCTGACTCTTTGTGACCCCATGAACCGCAGCACACAAGGCCTCCCTGTCCATCACCAACTCCCAGAGTTCACCCAAACCCATGTCCATTGAGTTGGTGATGCCATCCAACCATCTCATCCTCTGCTGTCCCCTTCTCCTCCTGCCCTCAATCTTTCCCAGCATCAGGGTCTTTTCAAATGAGTCAGCACATTAAGAAGTAGAAATAAACATACTCAAAGTCCAAAAGTCCATTCCATGCATCTGTGACTCTTTTCCTGTCTCGTATACAGGGTTATCATCACCATGTTTCTAGATTCCATATATATGAGTTAATATACTGTATTGGTGCTTTTCTTTCTGGCTTACTTCACTCTGTATAATTGGCTCCAGTTTCATCCATCTCATTAGAACTGATTCAAATGTATTCTTTTTGGCTGAGTAATACTCCATTGTGTATATGAACCACAGCTTTTGGACTTTGAGGTGGGGGAGGGGAAGGTTTGGGAGAATGGCACTGAAATATGTGTGCTGTTGTGTGGGAAACAAATCGTCGGTCTATATTTGGTTCAGGATACAGGATGCTTGGGACTGGTGCACGGGGATGATCCAGAGAGTTGATGTGGAGTGGGAGGTCGGGGGGGGAGGTTCAAGATTGGGAACTCATGTACACCTGAGATGAAAAAAAAAAAAA
>SJYA01002495.1:1298077-1359194 GCA_006410615.1 Neotragus moschatus | reverse complement strand
GATTTTATAGAGATATATTAAATATATAGAATATATTAAAATGATTGTTACATGTTTTTAAATATTAATTTTCAACATTTGAGGTTGCCTCCTTCTTTGTTAAAGATGTTAATCTAAAATTATATGCCTGTGTATCAAAGATTGTATTTAAACTACAAAAACCCTTAAGTTATATTTGAATTTTTCAGGAATGGATGTAAACCCCAATGAATCCTTAAATGTAATGATGTTGAACTTGGAAAGGGTTCCGTTATTCCATTCTTTCAAAAAACATTGCCTAAGAATCAGCATCGTGGACAAACACCAACTGTCCAACTTTGCAAGTCACCTTAACACTGCAGGAAAGCAACAGATATTCCCTGGACTTGGGAAAGAACTTTATAATAACAGATCCCTAAGTAAATATGTAAGACTGGGTCTATTGAACTGGTCTCTTTGCAAATGGTGGCAGAACTTTTGTTTTAACAGAGTAATTTATTCACAGCTCACTTTTAACACTTTGCATTTGAAGTGTTCAAGTATCACTTTGCAGGTCTGTTTTCATTGGTAACTTCATGCTGCTTGAGGGCAGGCATGCACCACGTATTTTTCACATACCACCCCTCCCAATGCACAGCACAGGCACTGGCAGATAATAAGACACTATATATGTTTTGAGAATGAGTGAGGAATGTGCAAAGGCAAGACTTATTTATCCTAATGTGGGTCATATTGCTTGACCTTTGGTGTTCAATAAAGCTTTATAAGTGCTTTTTATGTTTAAGTTAAACAACGAAGTTTTGGTGTCAAACTTTTGAATAAAATGATGGAAACAGGCCTTAAATTTAGTTATAATAGCTGTTTAGTCCTAGAGGAAACACCTCTACAGTTTCATAGAACATTTGGCTGCCAATTTCAGATTCATTACTGAACAAATATTAGTTGATAGCCTGGTATAAAAAGAACCATAGGTGTAGATAAATTACTCAGTCTGTTTCCTGTTGTGTCAAATGGGAATACCACTATTTGCTTGTTGTACCTCACAGTCTCGTAGAGGCCAAATTTAAAAAATAAAGCTCTGCAGAAACATTACTTATTATAAGCCCCATGTTAAATGATCTGGGAAAGCAATCCTTTAAACCCCAAATTCCTATCTTCAGGGAATTTATAATCAAATTACAAGTTTGAATTGTTCAGTCTAACAATGGTGGGGGAGTGGTTAACAGTGGAGGGGGGCAGTTTATTTGTTTTTTTGGATCACAGAGCAGAAGTACCTCCATGATAAGTCAATCCATCAAAGCCTCCTATTTGTACTATAGATGTTGTGAACCTGTGCTTTTTAGCTGCTCAGACTTTCAGACAGTTTGGAACCTTAATTTTTGTAATTTTGCACATTTGAAACAATGACAAGAAGCAAAGATTCTTATTGTTCTTTTTGAGTTTTTTCTGCTTTGAATAACATATAATTTCCAACAAAAATCATGGACCATAACTTTTCCTGAATTGTTTTTCTCAAGTTGAGACAGATTATGGGAAAACAGAGGGGCTGGTGGAGTGGGAAAGAAAGAGACAGAAACAGAGAGAGGAAGAGAGAGAGACAGGGAATATGAGGGGCAGAAAGGGAGGGTGGGAAGCTGATAGAGTAGAATCAGGACTGTCTGCAAAGGTTGCATTAGCATCTTATATTCATCCTCTTATCTCCTAGGCTTGTGAAAAATTTACCATATTTCCTGAATGAGGACACTTGGTAAATATTTTAATATCTTCATATAAAATAATTTTTCAAGTTATAATAAGTTTTCTCAAAATCATTGTCATCATTGCTACCAGAGGAAGGGAGAGGTTATATTTAAGGAATAAGTCTATACAGTAGTATAGAATTGGCATCACTAAGAAATTCTGTCACTTTAGGTAAACTTGAGCATGTCTAAGATATAAATTGAATCCGCCTTCAACTGGGACAGTTTGAGTTTTACCTGGAAGAACACAGAAGGAATTGCTCAGGTAATAATAGCCCAGAGATTTATGCAGAGCAGATGTGGGATGTGAGGTAGTGGGGAAAAATACCACTTCTATCCTTCTTTTATCTGGGCCCCAATTTCCTGTAACTCCATTGTCTAGGGAGTCCAGACCAGTTTCTGGACTCACTATAAACTTTACCCAACCTTCAACTACACTCATTTTTATGTAGTTTTATATTAAATCATCCAAGGCCCTCACAGAATCATAGGGTGAGTTTGTGGTAGCTTTTCCCCCAAATTATTCTGGAATGTGTTTGGATTGGCCATTTGAGCACCAGTTTTATTTGTCTCCGAGTGTAAATCAAAGAAATAATCATTTCTGGGTAGAGCCAGATCCAAAAGTCTCCAACACAGCTGAAGTATACATGCAGTCAGTGGAATGTTATTTATTTTAATTCATTTTTATAAAATACTGTTTGTACATAAAACAAATTTTAAAAACAAATCATGTCAACACTTAGTACTGTGAAGTTAAAAAAATATATAATCTGAGAAAATATGTTTAATAATTGGTGCCAATTTTTAGATGGTGGTCTTTTGAATTTTCTAAATTTCCTGATTAGGGTGTAGTAAGTTTAATGACAAAGAACTGCACATAAGCACCTAATTATAGTGGAGCACCACTGATATAGAAAAGCTAAAGAAAGGGTAACTGACATACCATCCATTTTGCCTGTTGCTATTCCGCAAAACACATCAGAGTTCAAAACTATAAGATGAAACACATTCAGCCAGCCTATTTTCAAAAGCTCAATTGCCTGTGTTTTTGAAATGCACTAATTTAAATTTAAAGACACATATTTAATGTTTCCCCTTTGTAGGCTTTTCAGCAGCAAACACACGTGGCATCACCATCTGTTTTCTGCCTGGTTCATTACCAATTCATCCCCTGCTCTGTGTGATCAGATCAAGAGGGTGGACGTAAATTTGGCCACCTGGGCACTGGTGTCATTAATGGGCAGTCCAGCCACACACTCATAAAGTGGTTTTGCTTGGAGCTATAGCTTCGTGGTGCTTCCTTTTTCCATTTGATCAATGTTGAGTTTTGCTCAGTAAGCCCTTAATAGTGTAATTTCAGGACAAACTAAGAACCAAGAGCTTTTCTGGAGTCCTACATATCTAAGAGAAAATAATTAGTGTTTTCAGGGACAAATACAGATTGACAGCACTAACAGGGGTAGAGTCAGAGAGAGAGTAGAAAGGCAGAGATACACAAAGACACACAAACAGGAACAGAGAAACATACACTGGGCCTTGTCCCTTTTATTTTCATGAATATGTATATGAAAGAGTTCAGACTATTTCAGTATAATTCTGAGTATGGTTCATGATTGAAAATGGGTGAGTCCATGTTTTTTCTTTGCTGTAATAGAAACCCATAGCTATTCATCCCAAATCACTTAGTTCATCACAAAATAAAGATGTTATATTTAAAACAGATGTTTTACATCCCTAATTAAAGCTTTAACTGACCAAATATCATGTTGCAAACTACAGTGAATGGAGAAATAATATGATAAATTATGAAGTCAATTAAGACATATAAATCACCCTGGTTCCTTTTTTCTACCTCCTTTAAACATTGAGCAAAATCACAGAAACTCAGTTGTCTTAGCGATATGATAGAAAATAATTTACAGTATAGCAATCACAGAAATTTAATCTAATTTAAAAATTGTACAATTAATATAAAAATTATAACCTGTGAATCTCATAAAAACTTTCTTGTGGTTCTGAGAAGTCAGATTTTAATAATCAAAAAATCAAAACATGTACCATTAACCAAATCCTTTAGTGAAAGCCTACTATGTATGCAATTTTGAGAAACAGAATGATGGAATATATAGCATGGACTCTCATCTCAAGGATTTACAATCAATTGATGAGATTATTCACTTGAAAAAAGTTATATTAACTCTCAAATCATTTTTACAGTGGAAATTAAGAGAAGGAAGGTATTATAAGTCAGGAAAGTAAGGTTACATGGAGGAGGTGATAAAAATTTTGTAAAGGCTGGTAAATAGTCTGCTGCTGCTGCTGCTAAGTCACTTCAGTCGTGTCCAACTCTGTGCAACCCCATAGATGGCAGCCTACCAGGCTCCTCTGTCCCTGGGATTCTCCAGGCAAGAACACTGGAGTGGGTTGCCATTTCCTTCTCCAATGCAGGAAAGTGAAAAGTGAAAGTGAAGTCACTCTAAAGTTACCTAAACAAAATACCATAGACTGGGTAGTTAAATAACAGAAATTTATTTCTCTTAGTTCAGAGGCCAAATGTCTAAGTCAGGTATTGGAAGGTTTGAGTTTTCTTTAGACCTCTCCCATTGGTTCACAGGTAGCTATCTTCTCATTGTGTCCTCATATGGCTTTTCCTCTGTGCATGCATGCTTTTGGTGTTTCTCCTCTTATAAGAATGGATTTAGATCCCAGCTGTGTGCCCTCTTATAACTTTATCACCTTCTTGATGGCCTTATCTCCAAATATAGTCACACTGAGGGTTAGAGCTTCAACGTATGGATTTTGATGGTGCATAATTCAGTGTGTAATAGGTGAGATTTGGATGGGGATATTTTCTGGGATGAGTGGTCAGTGATGTGATACATGATATTATAAGACAGTCAAAGATCAGCCTCATTAACATAGAATAATTTCAGGTTATTAGTTTCAGTTGTTTTTTCCTTTGGCTTTATTGAAGTATAATTGTACGTTACTTGATATATATTATGGTATATATTCTTGGAGAAGGCAATGGCACCCCACTCCAGTACTCTTGCCTGGAAAATCCCATGGACGGAGGGGCCTGATAGGCTGCAGTCCATGGGGTCGCTGAGAGTTGGACATGACTCAGTGACTTCACTTTCACTTTTCACTTTCATGCATTGGAGAAGGAAATGGCAACCCACTCCAGTGTTCTTGCCTGGAGAATCCCAGGGACGGGGGAGCCTGGTGGGCTGCCATCTATGGGGTCGCACAGAGTCGGACACGACTGAAACAACTTAGCAGCTTAGCGTGGTATATATTATGAAATAATTCCCCCCATACATCACCTCACATATTTATCAATTTTTTGTGTGAGAGAACATTTAAGTTCTACACTCAGCAAAATTCAACTATACAATACAGTGTTATCAACTGAAAATCACCATTAAATACAGATGGTTCTTGTGATTTTTAGTTTTACAGTGGTATAAAAGTCATATGCATTCAGTAGAAACCATGTTTTGAATTTTTATTTTTTCCCTAGCTACTGATATTCAGTACAATTTTCTTTCTGTTTTTCCCTCTCTCATGATGCTGGGCCACAGTAGCTAGCCACAGCTTTCAGTAAACCATGCAATCTTGAGGGTAAATAACCACTCGGCACCCAAACAACCATTCTGTTTTTCACTTTCAGTATAGTATTCAGTAAATTACATCAACTATTTAATACTTTATTATAAAATAGGATTTGTGTTAGATAATTTTGCCCAGCGATAAGCTACCACAAGTGTTCTGAGCATATTTAGGTTAGATTAGGCTTCCACCCACTCCAGTGTTCTTGCCTGGAGAATCCCAGGGACAGAGGAGCCTGGTGCGCTGCTGTCTATGGGGTCGCACAGAGTTGGATACGACTGACGCGACTTAGCAGCAGCAGCAGCAGCAGGCTTCCCTATGTATGCAGAGTACATCATGAGACACGCTGGGCTGGAAGAAGCACAAGCTGGAATCAAGGTTGCCAGAAGAAATATCAATAACCTCAGATATGCAGATGATACCACCCTTATGGGAGAAAGTAAAGAGGAACTAAAAAGACTCTTGATGAAAGTGAAAGTGGAGAGTGAAAAAGTTGGCTTAAAGCTCAACATTCAGAAAACGAAGATCGTGTCATCTGGTCCCATCACTTCATGGGAAATAGATGGGAAAACAGTGGAAACAGTGGCAGACTTTATTTTGGGAGGCTCCAAAATCACTGCAGATGGTGACTGCAGCCATGAAATTAAAAGACGCTTACTCCTTGGAAGAAAAGTTATGACCAACCTAGACAGCATATTCAAAAGCAGAGACATTACTTTGCCAACAAAGGTCTGTCTAGTCAAGGCTATGGTTTTTCCAGTGGTCATGTATGGATGTGAGAGCTGGACTGTGAAGAAAGCTGAGCATTGAAGAATTGATGCTTTTGAACTGTGGTGTTGGAGAAGACTCTTGAGAGTCCCTTGGANGACGCTTACTCCTTGGAAGGAAAGTTATGACCAACCTAGACAGCATATTCAAAAGCAGAGACATTACTTTGCCAACAAAAGTCTGTCTAGTCAAGGCTATGGTTTTTCCAGTGGTCATGTGTGGATGTGAGAGCTGGACTGTGAAGAAAGCTGAGTGCTGAAGAATTGATGCTTTTGAACTATGGTGTTGGAGAAAACTCTTGAGAGTCTCTTGGACTGCAGGGAGATCCAACCAGTCCATCCTAAAGGAGATCAGTCCTGGGTGTTCATTGGAAGGACTGATGCTGAACTGAGACTCCAATACTTTGGCCACCTCATGTGAAGAATCGACTCATTGGAAAAGACCCTGATGCTGGGAGGGATTGGGAACAACAGGAGATGGGGACGACCGAGGATGAGGTGGCTGGATGGCATCACTGACTGGTTGGACATGAGTTTGATGAGATTCAGGGGGTCGCAAAAAGTCGGAGATGGCTGAGAGACTAAACTGAGCTGAACTGAAGAAGTAAGAAAAAGACAAACACCACAATTTTAAAAATTGACAGAGGATATGAAATCACAATTTCTCAGGGGAAGAACCCAACTGAAGATAAGCAATGAAACAATGCTCAGGAAAAAGCATAATTAAAGAAAAATCACCTTATTAACAACCTGATAAAATTTACAAAGGCTAATGCCAAAAGTTGATGAGGTTGTAGAGAAACAGGACTTCATATACATCACTAGTCATAGTATAAATTAGATATACAGTGAGTAATAGCTTGTAGATTAATTTGACAGCATCTTATAACAATGAAAATGCACAAACCCCATGACCCATGAGTGGTCTACTTCAAGGCAACTACCCTAGAAAAATACTCTTCACTTATGCACAAAGTGACATGTATCAGAATGTTGGTTGTACTGTATGCAGTTGGGAGAAAAGTAGAGACATCTTGATTCTTCCAAGCAGGAAATAGAATATCATCTTAGACATTAAAATAAATAACAGATGTACGTGGACCAATATGAATAACACCAGAAACATAACATCAATTTTTTAAAATCTAGTACTATTAAACCCTGTCATTTTCTACTTTTTCTAGTTTTTGTTGGTGGTAAAAATAAGTTTTAAACATTGCCTTTATAACAGCCCTTCTATGGCTTCAAATCTACTTGTTGGGTGTTTAATCATTTCAGTTTTACCCAAGGTGGTCTTCTCCCCTGCATTCCAATAAGTTCTCGTTCGTATTCAGGTCTCTAGCTGTCTCAGCTGCATTGGGTCCTAGTATACTACTGCAAGTCTAATGACTGATCTCAACTCTTCGGACAGTCCCAGAGCCAGTTCAGTTTTTCATTCATCCCTTGTGTCCTTGTGTCAATTGCTCAGTCGTGTCTGAGTCTTTGCAACCCCATGGACCATAGCCCACCAGGCTCCTCTGTCCATGGAATTCTCCAGACAAGAATACTTGAGTGGGTTGCCATGCCCTTCTCCAGGGGATCTTCCTTACCCAGGGATCGAACCCAGGTCTCCCACATTGCATTCAGATTCTTTACTGTCTGAGCCACGAGGGATTTCATCCCTAATACTACAATATTTTTTGCTTCAAATATCTTTGTACAGCACAGAATACCACGAAAAATAGTCATTACTGTTTACTATCTAGATTGAAAGAACTCCTTTTTAAAAATTGCTTGTAAGTTGATTTACAGATCATTTAAAAACATAAAAATAAAGGGAAGCAGAGACTATTAAACTATTTAATAAGAATTTAAATATAGAAAACCAAAATTTTATCCCATATTTTCCTGATTTTGAAGACATCTATTGACTGATCAATAGATACTAATATATATCCAAAATGGGCAGGACCCTCTGAATGTAACTGTTCATCAGTTGTCATGCATGAACTTGTACACTGATTGTAAATTTCAAATGACATCTCTCATAGATTATAATTTATCATTACTTCTGGTACTTCTACTTGTGTCATCAAGACAATACTTAAAGAATTTTTTTTTAATTTGGCTTATAATTTTGTTGAAAAGAGGATGGCCATCGGACACTATAATTGCAAAATATTTTTATTTTTAGGTTTGTATGCAGCCTTTTAGCGGCCAGTCTAATTTTTTAATGTCTACATCATCTGTTTCTTCTTATTATTTTGTAATACCTGCCATCAGCATCTGTTGTCTTATTCATCCTTGCGTTTGAGACAGTCTGTTAGCATACCATCATCTAAAGGCACGTAGGCAGATTTTACTTAGAGTGATCCATGTCATCATCTTCAGTAGTACCTCAGGTGCTGCTGTCTCACTGTTTGTATTCATCTTTGGATTCATCCAGTAATTGCAGAATGTTTTCCTCTGTTGATTTCCTTTTCTTTGCCATTACAGCCATAGAATTAAAAAAGCTGAACTGTGTTCATTTAAAGCTAAAATCATGCAACAAAGATAGTGGATGGTGTCTAGACTTCTTTTATACCTTTTTGAAAGCAGATATAATACTTTGGGCAACACAATAAAAATGCTGAAAGTTGATGTCATCTGATATTTATTTTAGTATTGCATCATCCTTCAGTGAAATACCATCATTCTTTCATTTTTTTATTATTTTAATCTCTTTTTTTAAATTTTAGTATTGCATCATCCTTCAGCGAAATACCATCATTCTTTCATTTTTTTATTATTTTAATCTTTTTTTAAACATAGTTAGGACTAATTGATGAGTAATGATGACATAATTTCTAGAATGTTGAAATAGCATAGTATATCTTAGATTTATAAAAAGATCCAATGGACCCATACAGTAATTGCAAGATAGAATGAATTTTATTTTATTTTATTTTGACCATGCTGCATAGCTTGTGCAATCCTAGTTCGCCTATCCAGGGATCTCACCTGGGCCCGGTGAGTGCAGAGTCTCAGTCGCCGGACCACCAGGGAGTTCCCAGAATGAGTTCTATTCTATTTTTAAAAAAAATAATAATTTCTGAAACTTCTCTGGTGGTCCAGTGGTTAAGACTCCGCACTTCCAGAGCATGGGGTACAGGTTCAGTAACTGATTGGAGAACTAAGATTGTACATGCCATGGGGCATAGCCAAAAAAAAAAAACTCAAACTCCCCTTTTTGTTCCTGTAGCAGACTTCTAGGGAAAAAAAAATCATGCGATATCAATTTTTATAAATATTAATACTGCTTAACAAAGAAAATTAAAAACCAAAATTATGTTTCTAATGGACCCTAATGGTATACTGAGGATTAAACACCAGGTGCAGGTGAGAAGCATTTTATAAGATCTGTTGTGATAGTTTCTACATGGCTGCATAGGTATCTTTGTTGCTGATTTGAAACTTGCAGACAGTTAAAATATGACACTTAATAATAAAACTGAGTTGGCAAAGAATTTCTAGGTAGGTATTAATCATAGCCAGGTTTTTCTGATATACTTTTCTCAATTCTTACACCCAGAAATGGCTTGGTGTATTCAGCTAATGACCCCATGGAGAGTATATATGTGTTACATAATAAAGAAAAGCGTCACCTCTGTGATTCTGGACAGTCCAGGCTGACAAAGACGAACACTTGCATATAGGTCAAACTAGCTAAATATAGAACAGCCATTTTCCAAGGCTGTTGCCAGGGGCTCAATGGCATCAGCTGTTTCTGTGGGGGAAGACTTTGCAGATGAGAACAGAGCTAGAAGTCAGTGAATTGAAGAGGATTGCATTATGGAACTTTAAACTTTTTGGTAAAGGGTTTATTGATGATTCAGCTATATTAATCTGTGAACATTAATCTTGACATCTTCCTTACCCAATTCCTAATTTATTACAATAAGAACTTGCCTTTGTTTAAATAACGCACCTGTAGAAATTGATGTTACTGTTCTCCCTAGGTTGGGGGAAGGGACCTGATGACAAGTCTCAAGATTAGCAAGGTTCTGAAAAGGTCAGAATTGTACTGAATTATGTTTAGGGAAGATTGCTCCTGTGATCATTAAATCAAGCACAGTGTTCTTATTGTTTCTGGCTTCCCTTCCATACAGATGATTTTTGAGGTTGGACTGAGAAGGAAGTCATGATTCCAGTGGTAACATAAGGCACATTGACAGCAAAATTCATACATTATAACAGCTTTTTGTTTTATGCTGTATTGACAGACAACTTTGAATAAAGGTGTCTTTAAAAAAAAATAGCATAAAATCTCACAGCTTTTCAGTCACAGACAGGCGTGTCCTTGTTTTTTATTGAAGACAGCAAGAATTAATACTGTACTGCCTAGAATTTTTTGGCAAAGCTAAGATTGTAGTTTCAGGTCTTCATTCTCTATCTTCTCTACAGATAGAAAGGTAAATAGGTTTTGTTGAAGTTTTTATAAGCAACAAGCTATCATTTATCTTTATATATCTGTTCAATAAATATGGCAATAACTGAGGAATTAAGTTATTTTTTTCAGACTTTAGTTTTAAAACATTATGGAAGGAGAACAATTTTAAGTTATATTCTGGAAAAAAATATAATGAACCTTAGTTAAATTTTGAAAACCTTGATGAACACATGACTGTCATCTTGCATAAGAATGCATTAAAGAATGAACAGTATTCCAAATAATGAAAAATAGAATGTGTGATAAGATGTTACATTTTTATTTATTATTATGAGGTAAAAGTAACGTTTCTGAATTTTATGAATTTTAATGTGTACCCTTTTATGAGTTTTGACACATGTATAGTTTCATGTAACAATCACCAAAATCTAGATGCAGAACACTTACATCCCCTTGCAGAATTCGCCTGTGCTGTCCCTTTGCTAATAACGCTTGCTAACTACTGATCTGTTGTCTGTCCCTATACTTTTGTCTTTTCGAGTGTCATATAAATGGGACCATAATAGGTAACCTTCTGAGAATGGCTTCTTTCACTCAGCGTATTGCCTTTGAGCTTTCATCTTAGTTGTCACATGTATCAAACATCCTTTTATACCCTTGAGTAATATTCCATCATGTGGATATGCCATAGTTTGTTTATCTGCTCACCCGCTAGAGGGCATTCGGGTTGATTCTGGTTTGGGGCAGTTACGAACAGAGCTACTGTAAACCCAGGAGTGGAATTGCTTGATCATACTATGTTTTATCTGGTTTTTATTTTTTTTTTTAAGTATATATTCAGGTGTGTTTTAGATCCTTTCCAATTTCCTTCAGGTCATTTTTAGAACCATTTTTCTTCCTACTTCTGATGCAGCATTTCATCTTTCGTCTTTGTCATGTTTTCCTGATCCTGTTTTCTTTGGGTTGACTTTATTGGAATCATCTTCTGGTACTGTAGCCCAGAATCTGTCTGGCTTTTATATTCCTCCAGCTTAATTATATGATTCATCTCCTTACAGAATCTCATTTGCTACTATACTCTGCCATTGTAGATGACTTTCACATCTATCTTTCTGTCCTCTTTTGTTCAGTTTATATCTTGTTATCTGGAGGACATTTCTAACTAGATGTCCTGTTAACACTTCAATCTTCTCATGGTAGAAACTTAAAAAGGAATTTTTTTCCTTTCCATCTTTTCCCTTCTGAAGCTTTCTTATCATAATCACAGGTAATTTATTATGTTTGCTGTTACTTCCCCTTTCCACCTTCAGGCAGTAAGCAAACCTAAGACTTTTGTTTATTAGTCATCACTACTCCTGTCACCAAAAGTCTCTTAAAGAGTCTGTTCACCTCATTTACGTTCCAGTGTTTCTCACTGACCTTCCAACTGCGTATTTCTCCTTTTCCATCCTAAAGTCAGGATTAAAATTATCTTGTATAAAGAGCATTCTGCTTTTGCAATTGTATGTATGTCTGATCTTCTCTGTTTCATTAGAAAGGCCTGTTTCTGGATCTTAGGCCCTATTGTGATAGCACTGTAACTATTGTTTCTCATGTTAGGTAAATTTTATTATCCCATTTATATGGCCTGGATTCCCCCCTTAGCCTTCTGCTCAAGTGGCCCTGCATATATCTGAATTCTTATCTGTTAGTTCCTCTCTTTCTCCTTCTATTTGCCTTTGTTCAGGAATAATTTCTCATACCCCACAACAAGAATACCTGTTATGTAGGAGGGCACAAAGTTGTGCTTGTAGATAATATGATCGTCTACATACAACATATAAAAAAATCAACTAAAAAAAGCATAAATAAGAGAGTAGTCATATAAAATAAATACAAAAAACTATCATTTCTACATATGTACTGTTTCTGAAATATAATGTGAAAATCCCATTCATGATTGCCAAAAAACCATAAATAGGAATCTTTAAGAAGAAATTTATATGATAAAAAGTACAAAAGTTTATTGGGAGACATAAAAGCCTTAAATAGTTGGAGAGATATATTTAGAACTGAATAAACATGTCTGCTGTTGCCGCTAAGTCACTTCAGTGTGTCCAACTCTGTGCAACCCCATAGACCGCAGCCCACCAGGCTCCCCCATCCCTGGGACTTCCTAAACTAATTTAGAGATTAAATCCAGTTTCAGTCAAAACTTGGCTTTTTGTTTGTTTTTAATTGGAGAACGTATTTTTACTCTAGTAGAAGGATTCTAATAATCATGGGGCAGCAGACGTGGTTGAAAGTAACCAAGACAGTTATAATAAAGGAGAAAAAGGTATGGAGAGAAAGAGCTTGCCCCAGCTGCTACCGTCCATAGTCCAGGCTGAAAATACCGATCATATGTAAAAATATAAAGCCTGATAGAAATAGCGTCTTGAGGAAGAGAGGATTACTGAGTCAGCAGTTTTGGATCAGCTGAATCTTTGAAGAATTACTTGGATTCTTACTTGTGTGTGCTCAGTCACTAAGTCATGTGCAACTCCTGTGACTCCATGGACTGTGGCCCGCCAGGCTCTGCTGTCCATGGGATTTTCCAAGCGAGAATATTAGGGTGGGTTGTCATGTCCTTCTCCAGGGAATCTTCCCAATCCAGGGACCGAACCTGCATCTCTTGCATTGGCAGGCAGATTCTTTACCACTGAACCACCTTTGTATTATAAATAAAAATTAAACTTCAGATTAAAGAGTTATACGCAAAGTAAAAATTTACAAGAGAATAAAATGTAGGTGACTACCAGTGTCTGTAATAAGGGAAGATTTTAAAGATAAAAGTAACAGAAAACATCATAAAAATAAAAATTGATAATGTTGGCTGCTTAAATAGTAAAAATACATTTTTAAAAACCCTTCCATTTACCAAAAATATACCATGAGTGAAAGTTGTTCAGTCATGTCCAAGTCTTTGCTACCCCATGGACTATACAGTCCATGGAATTCTCTAGGCCAGAATACTGGAGTGGGTAGTCTTTCCCTTCTCCAGGGGATCTTCCTGACCCAGGAATCAAACCAGAGTCTCCTGCATTGAAGGTGGATTCTTTACCAACTGAGCTATCAGGGAAGCCAAAATATACCATAAGTAAAATTAAAAGCCAAATGGCAAATTGGGATAAAATATGTATAACAAATACAATAATACCCTTAATGTATAAAGAAATTTAATAAATTGATAAAAATTATTAAATCCCAACAGAAAAATGTACAGAGGACATGAACGAGTAGTAAGAGAAAAGTTGACAATGGTAAAAAATATATGATTTTACAAAGTACCAACCTCATCAGTAATTAGACGTGCCAGTTAAAATGATTGAAAAATGCCATTATTCATCTGTTAATTTGGGAACTACTTTTTACTTGTGGAGATACATCAAGATAGGCAGTGTTATATACTGTGGTAGGATTATTATAAAATGATAAAACCTCTCTGGAAAAGATTTGAAAGCCTATTTCAAGAGCATTAAAATACTCAACACACCTTTTAACAATTTGCCTTCATGAAGTATTGTCAAAGATTTCAATATAAAAATGTTCATTGCAACAGCTTTTATAATGCTAAAAACTTAGAAATTACTAAGTCTGTGACAGTAAAGAATTAATGTGGAATAGAGGAATTAAATTATGAAGCCAATCATATAATGAAATATGGGGGCATTAAAAATTATAATGTATAGCTGTATACATTGTAATATAAAAATTATAACGTATACTTACAGGCATGGGAAAGAGCTTAAAATACTGATATCTGAACTGAAAAAAGGAATGCAAACTTTTACGTGGTACCAAATTAGTATCAGTTATTTCTTGCTAGTTGATTTTGGATGATTGTGATTTCTTTACATTTTTTGGTAGTTTTCCAGTTTTTTATAGTGATCATGTATTTTGCAATTAGAACCAAAAATAATAAATTTAGATTTTTAAAAAAGAAACAATGTTCAAGCAAATGAAAGATATAATGAGTTTCCAATTTTTTAATTAAGATAAATTTAAAATAAATCTAAAGAATGTTAACAGCATTTATCTTTAAGTGATATGTTGATAATTTATTTTTAACTTATTTCTATTTGTTTTATAACTTTTGCTCAGTTAACATCTAATACTTTCATAATCAAAATTTTGTCTATTAAAAAAAATGATATCCTTGCTAGAGGTTTGGTGAATACCAGTCATATCTAATCTTGAATCTCGTGGCTGTCATTGATTTTGTCCATGTGTTGTTATATTTAGGTTATGCTTATTTTCACCTGTTTGTTTTACTAATCTCTAATGGTTTTTCTTTAAAAAAAAAAAAAAGTCTCTACAATGCACTTCTGCCTTTGGTTCCTGACAAGAGACTTAATTACTTAAATATAAATTGCTAGAAGGTTCTGATAACTTAACCTAATCATTGTTGGCATTTAAAAGTATCTGCATCTATTAGAAGTTAAAAATATATAAACCGATTTCTTTCTCATTATGACTTTATATCCAGCAAAATAAAACAGAACGCACGATGTAGAGGAAACAGCACCTGCTTGGCTGTGTTCTTTTGATGAATTGTGTCGCTTTTCTCACTTTACTGTTCAGAAGAAGCAGTCTCTTTTCATGTGATATAACTGAGTATGAATCAAGTTCAGTACCTTCTCCCATTTGTCCAATTTCCAGTCCACCTCTGAGTAGAGTTCTTCTTTAGCTATATACTATGATAAACACTAAACCTACTGCTTTGGGGGCTATCCTCTCACCAAAACTCAGGGAAATGGGAAGGAGTTGAAATTCATGAAATTAAGAAATGTTTGAGAGTTCTTTCAAAGAATGAGGTAAGAAATATGTGTGAATGAATAGTTAGTTATGATGGATATTCACTTATATCAGTATATATGTATATTTCCATTTTATTTCTGTTAAATATGAGGTCTGGAATGCCTTTTCATTTTGCAGAATTCTTAGACTGCAGTTCCACCTTTAAGAGGGCAGCAGCCATGATGATACTTGCTATATTTATTAGTCAAATGGAGTGAAAGCTTTGTTTTGCTTTCTTGATTACCTTGTTTAATAATATATTCAAATTATGACCTTTAATGTAATTTCTTCCCTTACTAGCTTGGTGCTAACAGCGGTTTGCACATCATCATCTTTGATGAAATTGATGCCATCTGCAAGCAGAGAGGGAGCATGGCTGGTAGCACAGGGGTTCATGACACTGTTGTCAACCAGCTGCTGTCCAAAATTGATGGCGTAGAGCAACTGAACAACATCTTAGTCATTGGTATGTTTGCTTGATTAAAAAAATAAAGTACTGTGATTTCAAAAATATTAGATACGCAGGTTCTAAATTCAGATTTGTGTAGCTTGTAATTTTATATGTAATTTTGAGTGTAATTTTTATATGTAATTACATATAAAATGTATATGCAATTTTATACAAACATTTTGGCCAATGCCAGATTAGAATCAAGTGATATTGAAGAATTTCATTGTTTTAATGTCTAGCCACAATAAACAAACTCTGGGTAAACTCTAGGCAAACTTGGGCAAACTCTGGGAGATAGTGGGGGACAGAGAAGCCTGGCGTGATGCAGCACATGGGGTCATAAAGAGTCGGATGCAGCTTAGCAGCTGAACAATAACAACTCACAAGAAGACAAACGAAAGATGAGTGCTAGTGACTCATGACTTGTAGTTAACAGATGAAAAAGGCAGCACTGTGTAAGTGGTGGCTTTCACATTGGTTTCTGTAGGCCTCCAAGGGTCCTCAGAGGTTCTTCAGGTTCTGTGCAGGCCAGGGCAGATCATGCATCCCTACTGTAACTTATTTTTAACTGCCCTATGTACTGAAGTTCTTAAGATGACTTTGAAAACAAAACACAAATTATGCTATTTATGAAGGTTGAAAACCTTTCGCCTACAAAAAAGGGAAGGGATCTTGAAGTCAGATAGATGTTCACATTGCCCCTCTCTCACTTTGACATCTTACCTACTCCGTTTGAACCTAAAGTTTTCTTTTTAAATGTTTGATGTTTTCATTACATTTATATTCTACTGGTGTGTACAGTAGTGAAATACTAAGGCAAAGTCCCCACATATTTTTCTTAGGTTAAGAACAAATGACATTTTTGAAAGTCATTGCTTTTCTATTTGACTTTTATAAAATTGTCCTCTTAGCTTGTCAGGGAAATTCTTGCAACTATTCTTACATATGCTAAAAGGGTATTTTATCTTATTTTTGAATTCTGATCATTTGTTTATTATTTTAACACCTGTGCTCAGGAATGACCAACAGACCAGATCTGATCGATGAGGCTCTTCTTCGACCTGGAAGACTGGAAGTTAAAATGGAGATAGGTAAATAGCTCTGTCACCGATTGGGGTAGGGGGTTGTAATTAGAGTTCATTAGCAGGAGCAAAGTCATATACCTTAATATTTGTTAGAGAAGTTGTATATCATGAAAAGCAGATATTTATATACTTGAGTGGCTATAAGAAATTATAGGATTATAACTATCTACTTTATTTCCAATGTTATCAGGCTTACCAGATGAGAAGGGCCGATTACAGATCCTTCACATCCACACAGCAAGGATGAGAGGGCATCAGTTACTCTCTGCTGACGTAGACATTAAAGAACTGGCCGCAGAGACCAAGAACTTCAGCGGCGCTGAACTGGAGGGTCTGGTGCGAGCAGCGCAGTCCACTGCTATGAACAGACACATAAAGGTCAGTAAAACCCACTGCCAGGTAGGAGTCTACAGCCCTGTACGCCCTGCGCTAGTACTCTTCCTCTTCTCTTTGAAGCCTTCCAAGGGCTAGACTGACTGACTAATACAGACATGATGAAAGATACTAATCAATTGTCAACTGCTACGTCTTCAGAGTAGTTGGAAAAAAGATAATGGCAGCACTTGCCCTGCGGAAACTACTGACCCATTTAACTTAGGTTGCCCCCATTTGATGCAGATATGTGAAGATGGTGATTTTGAAGAATTGTTTAAAAACTTGTGCTGTGTTGACTTGTAACATGTCATAGGAAGTTGGATGTCCTACGTGCTGGAATTATAGGGGCTGCTTCATTAAGTCAACGTATTAAATACCCGCTATGTCCAAAGTAGTAAGCTGGAGACACAAAGGTAATGAAGCACAACCTCCTCCCACAGAGAATAGACAGGGAAATGGATGTGTTTGCAAATTAATACAGTAATGTTATTGATGCTTTGGGAGAAATACATTCAAAGAATACTTTTATTTTGGTAAATAAAGCTTGATAAAGTGCATTTGATCCTCTGTCATCCCTTCTCAGGTTTTACTTATCACCTGCAGTTTGATGACTCCCAGATTTATGTCTCATCTTTTAAAAGTATATTTCTCCCACTTTCAGTTTTATACCTGGATGTTTTATCAGGTCTCAGATTTAATATTCCAAAACCAAATTCACTTTTTTTGTTTTTTACTACTTTCCTTCCTGTTCCTACTTCCCTATTTATCCCAATTTCCTAGGCTTATAATTCCAAGATTATCTTTGATTTCTACCACTCTGCTGTGTCCTACCTCAAGTTATTTGCCAGATTTTGTCTGTTCTATCTTGACAGTATCTTTCAGATCTCATTGAACCACTGATCTTCTGTTGATTAATCTTCCTGTTTCATAGCATTCTACTCTTCAGAACCTTTCAGCGACTAACCATGATCTACAGAACAAAGAACAGATGTCTTAGCCTGGTCTTTAAGGTCCTGTTAGACGTGACCTTAAATTGGCCTTCTTGGTGTGTTCTCAGTTATTCTTCATACACTTCAGCCAAGCTGAAATATTTACCAGTCATCAGATATTAATGTATTTTACTACTACATTGATGTTGCTTTTTTTTTTTTTAGTGCTTTACTGAGAATCTTTACCCTCTATGTTGCTTATCTTTTCTTTCTTTCTTTTTTGACTGTGCCACAAAGCATATAGAATCTTAGTTCCCTGACCAGAAATCGAACCCACAGCCCCTGCATTGGAAGCACAGAGTCTTAACCACTGGACTGCCAGGGAAGTCCCTACTTATCTTTTTGATACCTGACTCATGTACCACCACTTTCTCCAAAAAATTTTCTGCTTCTCTCTTTCAAGAATGATGTGCTCTCTTCTTTCTTGAACTAGTAATGTATCAGGAATTCCCTGGTGGTCCAGTGATTAGGACTTGGTGCTTTTACTGCCATGGCCCGGGTTCAGTCCCTGGTTGGAGAGCTGAGATCCAGTAAGCCCCATGACACAGCCATGGGGCTTTTTTTTCTTTTTTTAATAGTAATGTATCATTTATGATACCTTCTGTTAACGTTCAGTCAATGGATTTATTTATCCTACTCTATGCCAGGCACTGTGCTAAGGGTTAATGCTCCCATTTCCTCCCCTTGAGTAGCTCACAGTCTAATCCTCCACATACAGTAATAGAAAGTACATGCAAGGTAAGAAAGTGAAAAAGTGTCAGGTGTGGTCAGCTTATCAAGTGAGAGGAGCTTTCACAGAGGAATTTCCGGGTGAACATGTTTCCTGGTGGGGTCAGGCATTTTAGGCAGAAAGAGCAACATAGAACAGAGACACAATAGCATGGTGTATTAAGGATAATTCAGTATTGCTTCAGCATAAAAGGTAGGGAAAAGGAGTAGAGACGTGGTGGGGGATAAGTCAGGAGGCTAAAGCAGGGGATGGAGTCTTTGATACTGTGCTCAGAAGTATGGACGCCTTTTCTGTGAGTACTGCTACGTCACTGAAGAGTTTTAAGAATAGCAGTGGCATAGTGTTCAAACATAAGCTCACTCTGGCAGCTGTGTTAAGTGGAATATTTAGGGGAGTAAAGTTGGCTACATGAGACAAGAGAGGGGAACTTGTGTAACAATTCACGCAGGAAATAATAAAAGCCTAACAGTCAGGTTGAGGATGTTTTGTTTGGATATACCCTAGCAATGTTTTTTAAACCAAGGGTCGGTAAACTGTGGTCCACGGGCCATATCCAGCCAACTGTCAATTTTTAGAAATAAAGTTTTTGGGAACACAGACCCACCTGTTCATTTATGTGTTTTCTGTAGCTGCTTTCATGTTGCCTTGGCAGAATTAAGTATCTGCAACAGAAACTGCATGGCCACAAAGCCTAAAATATTTACTGTCTACCCCTTCATGGAGAAAGTTTGTCAACCCTTGTTCTAGACTTGAAGTCCTTATCTTATTCATTTCTGAATTTCTCAGAGTATCTAGGTCTTGATACTGAGAATATGGTAGCTGCTTAGTAAATATTTTTTAAATTAGTAAATATGTATTCTGAATCAAACTCTATCCATAAATCATAATTAATTCCCTTGCACAACATAATTGACTTTGTTCTCACTCAAGAATGCCATAATGCAAGGGTCCCCAACCCCCTGGGCCAGGGACTAGTACCAGCTCATGGGCCATTAGGAACTGGACCCCAGAGCAGGAGGTGGTCAAGGGAGCGAAGCTTCATCTGTCATTCCCTGTCGCTCACATTACCACCTGAACCCTCCCCCATTTGTGGAAAAATTGTCCTCTACAAAAGCAGTCCCTGGTGCCAGAAAGGTTGAGGTCGCCTGCCGTAGTGGAAGAGGCCATTGTCTAAAGACAAGTTGTTAAACGTCTTTAAAATCCTGGAGACCCTGTGGCAAGGAGGATAGTAGTACTACTGCTTTAAGAAACAAAACAAAAGACCCCAAGAATGCCAAAGGATTAGATATTGTGGGGAATAAGTGCTGGAGCCTTCACAGGTGGATCTGCTCATCTCATTCATCCATTCTTCCTCCTGCTGTAAGAAATGTCTTAGGAGAAGTGATAAAGTGACGGTGACTTCAAGAGAAATTATATAAATGTTGTGGAAACTGCTCCCGCTGTACTGATCTTCCACCTCAGTCCACCATCAGTGCTTCCTGATAGTATAATCCACAATTACGAGTTTATTAGTTATCAGATTTTTCATATGCACTAGCTACTGGATTTTTATCTTATTTAGTCATTTGTCATTTTTATTACGATCACCTTATCCCCAAATGTCTCTGAAGCTGTTCTTAAGAAACATGCTTTCTTCCAGCGTGTATTCGATTTATTTACACACAAGGCGATGAGGAATGGTGGAATGGTGACAGGTTTTGTAGTCAGAAGGTGTGGTTATATGTTACAGTTCTTTCTACCTTTTTGTTTCTGATTTGTCAAGAGGAAATAACTACCTATTTCATCAAGTTTTTGTGAAAGTAAAATCAAATACTGTTTGTGAAAGTGCCTTACAGACTATATAAATGTTTGTTGTTATTTCCATTTTTGTTATGGCTAATTTGAGAATATATGTATATTTGAGAATATATAATATATATCCTTTTCCATATCTGAGTTTTTAAAAATTTTTGTTAACTATTTGTAGTTATAATATTTCTAATTTAAAGCTAAAATGTTTAACCACTACTGTACAGAATATATTATCCTTTAGATTTGCAAGTAAGAAGTAGTACAGATAGTGGACATTATTTCCCTCACTTTTTCCATGTGGTTAAATTATCTTTAAATTTAGGTGATGCATACAGCCTTGTGACCAACACTTTTTGTACCAAACAGCTTTCGATTATTTTGAGTATCTGTGGAATATCCAATGCAAAGGACTTCATAGGTACTTCAGGAAAAGGAGAGATGTGTAAGACACTAACCTGAGAAAAGAAAGAGTACTATTTGTCCTCTCTTCTGCATTTAAAAAAAACTGCACCGCCCAGGTCTTTAAACGTTGTTTTCCCAGTGGGACTCTTCCTCAGTTGAACAAAAAGCACACGGTTTTAGTATTCTCACTGCTGTATATATTCAGAGCTTTATTAGTAGTAATTGATGAATAAGTGTTTAATTTGAAACTTAATGACTTACAGTTGGTGTAGAACTTAGGCACAACATTCATCTGTTTATTATGACGTCCTTCCTTTGTATTATACAAAGCCATTGAGAATTTCCTACCGATGTAGTTGGTTAGGACTCAGCGCCTTCACTGCCAGGGCCTGGGTTCAGTCCCTAGTTGGGGACTGTTAAGATCGTGTTAACTGCATGGCGTGGCCAAATGAATAAACAAAGCCATTACTAGTGTTATATTGCTTCTTTTTCAAAATAATTAGACTTGACAAGTCAGATGGAATAAACTAAACAAGTCTTCCCTGTTAACTTGCTTTTTTCAGGTTTTCTGAAACAAGTGGAAAATCTAGTCACAAACACCTGATGTTCATGTCATTTATACTTAGATCCATGTTTGTGGTCACCTAAAATTCATGTGACATTTGGTGGTTTTTAGCTGAAAGGAATTTCTGCTTCAGGTAGAGAAGATTCATAACCCAAATTTCTTCTGTGCTAATCTGTTATAAGGAAATAAATTCAGGACACACGTGCACTTTATAAAGGAATCAAAACTGATTTATGTTTACAGAATTTCAATAAAATTATTTTTTATTTTCTGTAGAATTTTGATTGATTAAGGTCATTCTACCCTTAATTTAAGAGGAATGATAAGAACTTTGAAAGGTCAGATTTAAAAGGTTATTAAATTTAAGGGTGACCACTGGATATTTGCTAGTGTTGAAATACAAGTTTATTAGTTTCTGCAGGTATAAGCTGAAAGATGTTGCCTCTTCTATATTGATTAGCTGTTATAAATAAAATGCAGAAAAAATTGATCTAATTCAGACAAGTGAGAAAAGTTTTTCTGAATGAATAAAAATTCAGAACTGTAGATTTTTTATTTTTTTTTTAATTTTTGAAAAAATAGTAAAAGTTAACGAAGAGAATTCCTTAAGAAACTTATTTTAATGAATAGGTAGAAAAAGTTTATAACTATAATATTGCTTACTTACAATTAGGTAACTTATAAAATTCATGGAGGCCTGAAAACCACCTGTTCTAAAATAACTGTCCCTCAACCATCTTAATTCACCTTAGTTCATTGAATGAGTCCTTTCTTAATAGTAAAAATATATGAGTTTCACACTTGTTGCAGTCCTAGAATCTCTTATTTTTCAGCAAATGCCAAAAGATAGACAAGATTTTCCTTTCGTATTGCTATATGTTTCTGTCATTTGGATGCAGGTTCACTCTAAGAGGAAATCGTAATAGTATTTCATAACACTGTTAGAAGTAACACTTGCCCATGCCTCCCTATGTACACACGAGAATCAATTTCTGGGGTAATGATAACCAGGTAGATTTTTGAAGACGTGATTACATTGTCTCCTAGTTTCTAGTGTTTATTTCTGTTCCTTTTACAAGTGAACTTCTAGAAATTTCTCTTCACCTTTGATGCTCTGATAGTTTACAGTAGTGTGTCTAGACAGGTGGAAATTTCTTCCTGTTTACCCTGATTACTCATTGAAACCTTTAAACTGTAAAGATACACCTTTCTTCAGCTAGGGAAATTTTTCTCTTCTTTTACTGTTTTTTTTTTTTCCCCCCTCTATTCTTTCTCTCCGCTCCTTCCTCTGAGACTTGTCTTAGATTAGGAAGTTAAAACTTCCAGATTCATATTCCCTGCTTTCGAGCCCTTCTCGCTCACTTTCTGTGATTTCATGGGATTTGGGGCAGGAAGGGAGATAAAGAAGTGTATTTTGTTTGCCATCTTGTTCGTTTTCTGACAGTTCTTTTTATCCCATAAGACTGAAATTTTATAAAAAATGTCTGTCATTTTATTTGTCTCAGCAGTCAGTTTCTAAGGGACATGACTCATATTTTATAATAATCTTTAGAAGGTTGATATTGCTTAACATGGTTTTATAGTCAGATTTTTTGAAGATAGGTTTAAAAAAAAAACACATAGAATCATTTAAAAAATTAGACTCACTTGCCTTGTGCTATTGGGAGTGAGCCCAGTCACATTAAAAAGTGTGTTGGTATCTCATTCACTCATCAGGTGCAGGCAGCTCCAAGTGCTGATAAAGGCCTTGCCGCTTCTCCAGACGTCTGTTCTATGTAGGAGCTCCAGGTGCAATGAGCAGAGTATTTGGAACTGGCACACAGTCATGAGCCCAAAGTATGAGTAAAAACCAAAGTCGTAGGTCCTTGGTCTCCTAGGATAATGGTTCACAAACCTGGTTGAGCATCAGAACCACCTGTGCACTTTATAAAAATATGAATTTTTGCACCCTCTTCTGGACTTGTTAAGTCAAAATCCTACACGTTTGAACTGGGCACGTATGTGTGTGTGTGTGAGTGTGTGAATATCATTCTGATAGGCAGCCAAGTTTTAGAGACCTCCCCTCTTTATATTTTCTTCTCATGCCTCATTTTGGGGGGAAAAATGGCTATCTAATGCTCTTGAGTACAGATGTGTCATAATTCACTTAACTGGTACCCTCTCCATGAACTTTTAATGTACTTCCTGTCTTTTGCTCTTAGAGATTGCTATAGTAGATCTCCTGGTGCATACAACTTTGTGCATGTTTATGAGTATATTCATGGGATAAATACCTAGAAGTGGAATCGTTCAGGTGAAGGACGTATATATGTTTGTGAATTTGTTTTTTATGTTTTTTATTCTGTGGAAATAGGCCTTTTAAATCCTCAGGTGATATATTCTTAGGCTGAAAATATTCTTTAATCTTGAAAGTCCTTTACACTTTGTTTTTGTTTCTCGTTAGGCCAGTACTAAAGTGGAGGTGGACATGGAGAAAGCAGAGAGCCTGCAGGTGACAAGAGGGGACTTCCTTGCTTCTTTGGAAAATGATATCAAACCAGTGAGTACAAATATCAAGTGATGCATAAGTCAAAAAAGTAATAAATTAGGAGAAAAATAAGTGCTGTTTTACCCCGTATTTTGGAAGATTATATCATGTGTAGTTTTTTAAAAAAACATAAAATCTCAATAGTGTAAGTGTCTGGTATAAGAAACATCTGTTCAGTAACTCTGTGCTGTGCTCTGTCGTGTCTGACTCTTTGCAACCCCATGGACCCATGGACTGTAGCCCGCCAGGCTCCTCTGTCCATGGGGATTCTCCAGGCAAGAATACCGGAGTGGGTTGCCATGCCCTCCTCCAGGGGACCTTCCCAACCCAGAGATCGAACCCAGGTCTCCCACATTGCAGGTGGATTCTTTATGGTCTGAGCCACAAGGGAAGCCAAGACTTACTGAAATATTTCTCATGATTGGGAGCTCACCGTCCTATAAGTCAGGCCATTCAATTTTGAGACTTTCTAACAGTTAGTTCTTAAATTGCTTTGAACTAGTTTTTCATTAGTTCTTTATATGTCTGAAGCTATAGAAACCTACATTCATCCTGATTCATCCATCCTTCATATATAGTTACTGACATTTAAAATTAACCCTCATCTCTTTTATACCTTTCCCCAACTTCTTCTAGGGCGTTCCTTTCTCTTGCTCAACATCTCTAGTTCCTCTCACTACTCTTGTTTCTGAAACTTTTAATTATGCTCAGTGTTCTTTTTTAAAAAGGTCAAGTTTCTTAAAATATACTTAAAACTCAATAGTCATAGTTGGAGTTATAGTTGGAGCATATATTATAAGGTACATTAACCTGTTTCCTGTAAAACAACCACTCATATTTGAGTAACTATATTAGTACAAAAATAAATTGTAGAAAGGCCTCTTAAAAAGGTGTGTATGCTTTTTTCTTTCTTAAATGGACCTTGGGTGCTCGGAATTAGATTCATCTTAATCTTTAACTGATGACATGCAGTCATTAGTCTACAATGTATAAAATAAAATGTAGTATATATTAATTTTCTGAGACTTTCTGTTTTGTTACATATTTTATTATCAGGAGTCATCTGTATGATTTTCTGTGCTATGTTTCATTTATTTTCATTGCTGAATAACATTGCATTGTGTGACTGCCATAGTTTGTCTATTTTCCGTCAATGGACAGTTGGAATATTACCAGTTTTTTGTTATTTCAAACAGGTGCTGCTAAGGCATCCTTGAGTGAGTTTCTCCTGTATATATATTTAGGAATAAAATTGCTGGGTTTTGGGGAATATGAATGTCCAACCTTGAACTAGGAATTTCAAAATGTTTTCCCAGTGGTCAAACCAATAAACACTTTCTCCAGTAATGTAAAGAAAAGTGAAATTTGCTCAGTCGTGTCTGACTCTTTGCGACACCATGAACTATACAGTCCATGGAATTCTCCAGGCAAGAATACTGGAGTGGGTAGCCATTCCCTTCTCCAGGGGATCTTCCTAACCCAAGGATCGAGCTCAGGTCTCCTGCATTGCATGCCAATTCTTTACCAGCTAAGCCACTAGGGAAGCCCCCAACAATGTGATAGAGACCCTATTCTCTGCATCCTGTACAGCAGTTGGTATTGTAATACTGAATTTTTGCCATTCAGTTAGATATAAAAATTGGAGAAGGAATGGCAACCCACTGCAGTACTCTTGCCTAGAAAATCCCATAGATGGAGGAGCTACATTCCATGGGGTCGCAGAGTTGGAAACAACTGAGCGACTTCACTTCCACTTTCACTATTCTTTCTAGATACAAAAATGGGATCTCATTTTTGTCTTAATTTGCATTTCACTGATTACCTATGAATTAATTATTTCTTCATATGTTTGTCAGACATATGAGAATCTTCTGATATGCCGTTCATGTCTTTTGCCTATTTTTCTGTTGTTTATTTGATTTGTATAAATTCTTCGTATATTCTTGACAATGATTATTTGTTATACTTATCTCCTTTAAAGACAGAAATTAGCTTGTTTTAGCCCTGTTTGCTTTTTTTAATGACTGTTGTGACTTTTAAATATAAAATACTTTCAGCAGTGGAAATGGTTTAATATTTTGCTGTTGTTATTCATAATAGTTACCAAAAATATTAGAGCCCTGCATAACCAAACTATCTTAAAATTTTTTAAAGCAACTAATTTGGCTATAAGGAAGAGGCAATTATGACAACTTAGTTAAGTAAGCAGTAACTTACTTTTCTTTATTCCAGGAGGCTGGGGGATAAAATGAAAAATGAATGACAGGATAAGTAAGGATGACTATATATGTTATGTAATAGTTTAAGAGGGTCACTGTTTTCTGGTTCAGGCATCTTAACACTGCTATGAGGCTTGGGAGTATATATCTGGGGTTCAGTTCAGTTCAGTCATTCAGTCGTGTCCAACTCTGCGACCCCATGAATCGCAGCACGCCAGGCCTCCCTGTCCATCACCAGCTCCTGAAGTTCACTCAAACTCATGTCCATTGAGTCTGTGATGCCATCCAGCCATCTCATCCTCTGTTGTCCCCTTCTCCTCCTGCCCCCAATCCCTCCCAGCATCAGAGTCTTCTCCAGTGAGTCAGCTCTTCGCATGAGGTGGCCAAAGTACTGGAGTTTCAGCTTTAGCATCATTCCCTCCAAAGAAATCCCAGGGCTGATCTCCTTCAGAATGGACTGGTTGGATCTCCTTGCAGTCCAAGGGACTCTCGAGAGTCTTCTCCAACACCACAGTTCAAAAGCATCAATTCTCCGGCACTCAGCTTTCTTCACTGTCCAACTCTCATATCCATACATGATTACTGGAAAAACCATAGCCTTGACTAGACGGACCTTTNTTCAGAATGGACTGGTTGGATCTCCTTGCAGTCCAAGGTACTCTCGAGAGTCTTCTCCAACACCACAGTTCAAAAGCATCAATTCTCCGGCACTCAGCTTTCTTCACTGTCCAACTCTCATATCCATACATGATTACTGGAAAAACCATAGCCTTGACTAGACGGACCTTTATTGGCAAAGTAATATCTCTGCTTTTTTTTTTTTTAAATCTCTGCTTTTGAATATGCTATCTAGGTTGGTCATAACTTTTTTTCCAAGAAGCAAGCCTCTTTTAATTTCTTGGCTCCTGTCACCATCTGCAGTGATTTTTGGAACCCCTGAAAATAAAGTCTGAGACTGTTTCCACTGTTTCCCCATCTGTTTTCCATGAAGTGATGGGACCAGATGCCATGATCTTAGTCTTCTGAATGTTGAGCTTTAAGCCAACTTNTCTTCTGAGGGATTCTTGCCCACAGTAATAGATATAATGGTCATCTGAATTAAATTCACCCATTCCAGTCCATTTTAGTTCACTGATTCCTAAAATGCTGACATTCACTCTTGCCATCTCCTGTTTGACCACTTCCAATTTGCCTTGATTCATGGACCTGACATTCCAAATTCCTCTGCAGTATTGCTCTTTATAGCATCAGACTTTGCTTCCATCACCAGTCATATCCACAACTGGGTGTTGTTTTTGCTTTGGCTCCGTCTCTTCAGTCTTTCTGGAGTTATGTCTCCACTGATCTCCAGTACCATATTGGGCACCTACTGACCTGAGAAGTTCATCTTTCAGTGTCCCATCTTTTTGCCTTTTCATACTGTCCATGGGATTCTCAAGGAAAGAACACTGAAATGGTTTGCCATTCCCATCGCCAGTGGACCATATTCTGTCAGAGCTCTCCACCATGACCCGTCTATCTTGGGTGACCCTACACGGCATGGCTCATAGTTTTATCAAGTTAGACAACAATCAGCTATATATGTACTTAAATCCTTTTTCTCTCAGGCTTCCCTCACACCCACCCCCTCCATCCCACCCTAGGTCATCACAGAGCCCCAGTACAATTTCATGTTTCCATTTTAATCCCTGACATCTATAGTCAGTGTTAGGGTAGTATCTCTGTGTCCTGAGTCAACCATTTTCATTTTCTAAATCCATATTCTCCCTTTTTCCCTTTATTCTTAACAAACAGCCCATGTCCTCCTTACAAAAACAAGCACATTGGAGCATACCCTATCTCAGAGATTGATAGGGCTTGGGCTCTCATAGAATCTGAGCCTAGAATCTATTTTTTATTCCATTAACTCATGTNAGTCAGTGTTAGGGTAGTATCTCTGTGTCCTGAGTCAACCATTTTCATTTTCTAAATCCATATTCTCCCTTTTTCCCTTTATTCTTAACAAACAGCCCATGTCCTCCTTACAAAAACAAGCACATTGGAGCATACCCTATCTCAGAGATTGATAGGGCTTGGGCTCTCATAGAATCTGAGCCTAGAATCTATTTTTTATTCCATTAACTCATGTAAAAGCAATTTTTTCCCCCTAACTGGTAAAAAGTTAAGTGAGAAATTATAGTTTTGGGTTTTTTTTTTTTGCTTTTCAGGGTTTTTATATTAATATGGGATATTGTTACAGCACTAGCATGTAGGAATTATTACTCATCCTTTATACCTTTAAATATTTAAGTCTTAATACTAATGCTGAAAATGCATTAAATTCTCCTTTTCCTTCATAGGCATTTGGCACAAACCAAGAGGATTATGCAAGTTACATTATGAATGGTATCATCAAATGGGGTGATCCAGTTACTCGAGTTCTAGAAGACGGGGAACTTCTGGTTCAACAGACTAAAAACAGTGACCGCACACCGTTGGTCAGCGTCCTCTTGGAAGGTGAGATAAAGTGATGAAATGGCATCAAAAGTTTTTGTTGTTTTTTTTTAAAAGCACTTACACAAAACCATTTAGCACATTCCAGAAAGCTGAATTTTCAGTTCTAAACTTGTTCATGATCTGAAAATCGCAATCCATTCTGTGTTCCAATATTGTGCACAAGTTTAAATTTTCTTGGAGTAGAATGTTACTGATGATTGATAGCAACTCATTTTCTTATAGGACTGTATCTAAGTTTCTGTGTTACTTAATAGACTCTTATGATACAACATAGTATTCAAAACAGTTAAATATTCACTGAGTACTTACTGTGTTTTAGGCATTTAATTGGTTGTGGGAGACACAAAGGCATTCACAGGGATCAGTTTGGTCATGAAAAAGGCCTAACTACCATGTTTGTGTATAAGGGTATATGAATGCAAGTCACCTTGCCCGGAAGTGGTCAAAGAAACTGTTCAGTGTAGACTTTGAGGGATCAATGAGGATTTTACCAAGTAGACAAAGAAGAAGGACATTCTATTCTCCAATTATTTTTTATAGTTATTAGTAGAACAACAGAAAAGTTCAGTGAGTCCACATGACAACAGATCTAGTTTTTTCCAAAGGTCTGAGGGTGAGGGCTCCCAGAGAAACACATTAAGCCAAGACCTGAAGGATGAGGAGAAGCTGTTGGGCAGAGTAACTGGGGACAGTGTTCCAAGCAGAGGGACCAGTGTATGAAAAAGCCCAGGGTTGGAAGGAGACTGAGACAGAAAGGGAGACTGGCTAAAACATGAGACTGAAGAAGTAGACCGGAGCTGGTTCGTGCAAAGCCTAGTAGACCACGCTAATGATTTAGACTCTTATCTGAGGGGCTGTGGGGAGCCATATGTAGGGTTTTTAGCACTGAAGTGACGTGATCAGATTCGTGTTTTCGAAACATCATGACCACTTTGTGATAGAGAGTGGATTGGAGTGGTGAAAATATTAATATACAGGAAAGACCAGTGGTGAGAAGCAGTTGCAGTATTCTTAATGAGAGCTGATTATGGTTTGAAGCTACCTAGTAGTAGAAGAAATGGAGTCATGTAGATTATTATAAGGAATATTTACGCGGTAGAATGAAAGAGACTTTATAATAATTATTGATTAAAGTATTGAGCATAATGAAGCTAACATTTTTTGAGCTCTTAACTGTTTGCCAGTCACCCTACTAGCTCTTTACACATACCTTCTCGTTTAAACCCCACTTCAGTCCTTCAAGGGTAGGTGCTGTGGTATCTGTATTTTGTAGATGAGGAAGCTGAAACTTAGAAATAGCAGCTAGATTGAATATGGAGAGAGGTGTCAGACATGATCTCCAGGTTTCTGTTATTCAGGGCTGGTGAATGATGATGCTTACTAAGAGTGGGAGCTCTAGTAGAGAAGTTCATTTCAGAAACAAAGATCACGAGTTCATTTGTAGACACATAAGTTCAAGATTCCTATAGGATGATTGAGCTTCTCTGGTGGCTCAGCAGTAAAGAATCCATATGCAGTGCAGGAGACGTGGATTCAATCCCTTTGTCAGGAAGATCCCCTGGAGAAGGAAATGGCAACCCACTCCAGTATTTTTGCCTGGAAAATTCCATAGACAGAGGAGCCTGGCAGGCTGCAGCCCATGGGGTCACAAAAGAGTCAGACACAACTTAGCAACTAAACAACAGATATCTTCCTTAAACACCCTGAGTTACTGAATCAGTTCTATTCTATGGAATAATTGAATGGAAAATGTTGAGTAGCCCATTGGATATGTAGGTCTGTGCTCAGAAGACAAGTCTAGCTAGCAGTATACATTCATGGGTTGTCAGTGTGTAGACTACTGTTCAATCCATGGGTGTGGATGAAGTCACTTAGAGAAAAGGAAGTTTGAGAAGGAAGAGGGGTCTGGGACTGATCTCTGAGGTGTGTCAATGCTGAAGGACTAAGTTAAGCAGGAAGAGTTGACAAAGGAGATTGAGAAAGAATAACCAGAGAGTTAAGAGAAGGAAAAGAGAATGTGCTGTCACAGAAGCCAAGAAAGGTATTTAAAGAAAGGAGAGAGCTGTCAATTGTATCAAATACTCCTAAGAGGCCAACAGATTACAAGGTTGGATTTGGTGAGATCAAGGTCATTTACGGGTTACAAGGTTGGATTTGGTGAGATCAAGGTCATTTACGGGTTACAAGGTTAGATTTGGTGAGATCGAGGTCATTGGTGGCCCTGATGGGAGCCTGTGCCATGTAATGGAAATGGAAGCCATGAGGTTGGTTTGAGGATGTTTGGAAGGTGAGTGAAGGCAGCTGGAGTAGATGATTGTTTAGAGAAGTTCCATTTTGAAGGGACAAGGCAGAGTAGTGTTGAAAGCAGTGAAGTCAAAGAGTCTTTTTTATTAAACTGTCAGTAGCCTTAGAGCATGTTTAAATGCTGTTGGAAAGGCGCCAGGGAAGAGGGAGAGGTGAAACATAGGGGGAGAGGGTACAATTGGTAATGTCAGGTTTCTGAGAAGACGGGAAAGATTAATTGATTGGTTTATGGGTGGGAGAGGAACACATCTTTTATTACTCAGAAGGGAAGGAGGAGTTGTCTAAACACAGGTGAATTTATAGATTTGGTTGCCTTCCTGAGAAGACCTGAGTCTTTAGTTTTTTAGCCTGGTGGCTCAGCAATAAAGAATCTGCCTGCAGTGCAGAAGACGCAGGAAACCTAGGTTCGATCCCTGGGTAGGGAAGAGCCCTTGGAGAAGGGCATGACAACCCACTCCATTATTCTTGCCTAGAGATCCCATGGACAGAGGAGCTTGGCAATTCATAAGATCACAGGGTCAGACACGCCTGAAGCAACTGAGCAGGGGCAATTTTTCCTGCCCCTAATATCATCTCCTAAGAAGATTGGTGGGGTTTTTTTGGTCAGACAAATGATAGAACTAATAAGTACTGATACGCATTTGAATGCATTCTCTCTCTTTTATTTTAAAGAAGCAAAACCCTTGCATTTTGTATATTTAGCCAGAAGCTTGAAAGATTAAGGTTATGTGACAAAGAAAGAAGGAATATATGTCATCATACTTTTGAGAAATGCTAATCAGTTTGTTTAGTTGCTAATAAGTGAAAACATGTCTGCCGTGAAATTGTGTCGGGAAATGTTAATGAGCAGCTGGTTGAGGCCTCAGTACTTTGTGGATAAAAGTTTAAACTTGTTTGGTTCTCCTTTGCTTAGGTTGGCTTTTTTCCCCTGACTTGCTCCTGTCGTTATGCAGGCCCTCCTCACAGTGGGAAGACAGCTTTAGCTGCTAGGATTGCAGAGGAGTCCAACTTCCCCTTCATCAAGATCTGTTCTCCTGATAAGATGATTGGCTTTTCTGAGACAGCCAAGTGTCAGGCCATGAAGAAGGTACCGAGATTTTTACTTTCATTTTGACTTCCTACCTTTCAGATGTACGTGTGTGTGTGTACACACACACATGTACATATATATTTATCTTTGCACATGTATATATGTAGACACACACACGTGTATATATATATATATATATATATATATAAGCCATAACAGTTATGTTCTTCTCAAGTGACATTATCAGCAGAATTTGGGGGGAGGGAAATAGTGACTGTTTTAGATATAGTATTTAACTTTGTAATGTATTTTTATTAAAGTACCTTTATCTTCCAGATTATGCTTTACTTTGTATTAGGATTATTTTTCATTTCTTAAGTTTGTATCAACTGAAAGGTCTGAGTTAAGTGTGTTTGGGTAGAGTGAAACAAATTCATTTAGGATTTTTTAATTTCTCTCGTCAATCTGCAAAATCAGACTGTGGTCAGTTAAGTTGACTATATTGTTTGGGAAAGAAGAAAGTTATATCATTGGAAAGATATTCTCAAAACCACTACAGAAAGATGGTGATGTCTTAGATAATAATCAGCGTCCGCTCCGCAGGCCTAGGGCGGGTGGTCCTCGTCTATGCGTTTCTCCAAGTACCATTTGTCACCTTCTTAGCATGGCTGCTTTGAACCACTGGTGAAAGTTACAGCAACACAGAGTAGGATCCTAGAGCTGAAAGACCTCTCAGATCATCTGGTTCGTTGCTTTTACATTCAAGCAAGTACCGTGTAAGGCATCTACAATAGTAGGTGGTTGCTCATTAAAAACAAAAACAACGAAAATCAGTGCTGAACACTCTTAATGCTGTTTCACCTCACTTGGTTTTCACTGATATTCTGATTTTGCATACTCCCAGACTGAAGAAAGGTTAGTATTTATATATCTAGTTGATTTATATACCTAGTTGATATCTAGTATTTATATATCTTTTACTTAAACTCTTTTTTCTTCATGCTTGATTTTTTTATAGATAAGAACTAACTGTAAGTTAAAAGTTAAAGAGACATGAGAAAGCCAGGGGCCTTCCCTGGTAGCTCAGCTGGTAAAGAATCTGCCTGCCAGAGTAAGGGAAAAGAATCTTGAGAATGGGACTGCTACCCAGTAAAGACAGCTCAGGTGTGCTTATACCTCCTTCCTAGGCCCTCACTTTATACAGATGTAGGATAGAATTACCTAAGTGTTTCTTTAGGGAGAAGATTGAAGGGGAAAATACATTCTTTTCAAAAGCAGACTCCCCAAAAATGTAAGTGTGAGAAGTTAGTCTCATGTTTGTGCCGGCAGCAGGAAGTCATTTGTGCTGACTGCTTGAAATGGCTGGAGGAGGCAGAGCTTGGAGCAGGATTCCAGCCCTGCACACTGAATCACTGAGATAAATATTCTGCACAAGGTCATTAAAACTGAGTGTGAAAGTGAGGGAAATGTTGTTGCCTGACACAAAAAGAACTTAAATATCATAAGACACACTACTGGCGTCTGAGATGAAACCAGTAGCGTCTACCGTTCCTAGGAAGACCTGGACAGACTCTCTAGGAGCAGTAACCTCCCTCATGTAGACGGGGTTGCTGTTCTTTTTGGTTTTTGTATTTTTTATAATGTTTCCCTCTAAAGGGAACCTTTAAACTATTTCTTCTGGTGAAAATTTAAACAGCTCTTGGACTCCATAGCCACTGAACCTCCCGTTTAATTGAACAGCTGATTCTGTTTGTATTTTCCTTACTCCATCTATCTCTTGTTTAAAAGGAGTCTTCTGTGCAGATGGTAATTTACTCCATTGCTTTTCACCAGCTGCCAGGTTCTACCTCAGATGTACTCTGAGATGTGGGTGGATGGTCCTAGTCTTTTCTGTAAAGTTTTTTTTTTTTTTTTAAGTATTTTAGGCTCCTGCACATCAAAGCAGCTTTGTAAGTGTGAGATATTATCATTTTTATTATTTCAATCTCTTGCAAATTGACTTGAGGGGGGGAAGGTAATATGTGCTGATTTTAGAGGCTTACATGGTTAAATTAATGACTTAATAACTTATGATTTAATCTTTAAATTGTTGCAGCCTTTCAAGGTAAGGTTTCAGATGAGTGGAAGGCTAAGGAGTATAAAAATGTGTCTATACCAGCTTACTTAAAATCGTTTGGATTCATGATTCACTGTCTGAATCAGCTGTATACTCTTAAAGTTGCAAAAAATATTTCTGCTTCAGCAGTATAGTAAATTCATATTGAGACTTCTGTGGTTTTCCTTGGAGAAAAATATTATTCTCTGTGACTAAAGAACAGAATGGAGAAAAGAATGAAGCAGAGGTATCTTATTAGAAATTTATTAGAAATACTGCAGAATCTTTCCCTGCAAATAGTTTTCACATTGTTGCCTAATGATAGCTTGACAAAAGCCTGAGGGCTCAGTTCAGTTCAGTTCAGTCGCTCANTTCCAGTTTGCTTTTGAAAATGAAATATAAATGCCATTCTTTAGACGTTCTAGTCTACCTCCCACCATTGTTATCTTCCCTTCATTTTTTGTTTTGTTGTTTTTTTTTTTTAGTGTGAAAATGGGAAGCTGGTGTCTTTTTTTCCCCAAAGCACACATAATTTATAATTTTTTTTTTATCATTCTGGAGAAGACAGTTCTTTCCTTTTAGGTACATCCTTCCCGTGCCCAAAATGTAGCTTTTCTCAATTTCAAAAATAATTTAGAAAATGCAGAAAAGAACACAGAAGAAAATAAAGTCCTTTTTTGTTCTTCCATCTTCTTCTCAGACACACATACACACATTGTATTATGCACTAGTGATCACATTGGACATATTGTTTTTTTTCCACTTACTATAAAATTTTTTGTCATTAAAATTTATCCAAATATTATGTTAAATTAATAGCTGTGTAATGTCCATTTGAACATTCCTTTTTTTGTTGAACGTTTAGGTTGTTTCCAAATTTTTTCACAATCATAAACAGTATTCTGTAGAACTCTGATTTGTGGCTGTTTAGTCACTAAGTCGTGTCCGACTCCTTTACACCCCCATGTTCTGTAGCCAACCATGCTCCTCTGTCCATGGGATTTTCCAGGCAGGAATAATGGAGTGAGTTGCCATTTCCTTCCCTAGAACTTCCAGTGACTGCCCCCATTTTCTTATTGCATTTTTATGAGAGAAGCATCAAAATTTCCTGGCTGAGAATTTGGACTTAAGTTTCTAATAGACCTGAATTTGAATCCCAGGTCCACTGCACTTACCAGCTCTAAGTCAGTTAACCTGTAAACCTCTATTTTTCCATCTACAAAATGAGGATAATATTAATAGGTACCTCATAGGATTGTTATGAGAATTGAATGAGATGGTAATTTTTGTGCTGTATCATACAGTGCCTTGGGATATAATATGTGCTCAATAAAGTATAGTGGTTATTCTTACTTATCATTATTATTGCAGATACATTTCTGGTTATTTCCTTAGGATGAATTCTCAGAGCTGAGATTGCTAAGGTAAAAATGTTAATAGATACAAATTTATGATAAATATTACTATTAAAACTTATGTAAAAATATTAATGTTTATAAAAGCTACTTCTTAATAAAGTTGTGCCAATTTATACTTGCAACCTCATCATATAAGAATATCAGTTTCCTTGGACTCTTGCCCATAATATCTTTATATGTCATTTTACTGCTTGGTTTGTTACATAAACCAAGAGTTTTTGTTAGTGGAGAGAGCCATTAGGCTTTCTTTAATGAGTATCTAAGATTAAGATACTTAACTTTTAGACTTTTAATTGCAATTAAGCTATTGCTCCTTATTCACATACAGATTCTGGTGCTAAATATATGAAAGTAGTTTATGCTCGATTCAATTCTACTTATTTGCTTAATAAATCCTTTCTCTGTATAGGTAAACTCCTGAATACTAGCAAACTCTATATGAGGTATTATTCTCAGATTCTGTTGGGGAGGAGATACTATATGTTCCCTTAAGATAGTTGAAGTATTTACAGATCTTTTTCTTCTCCCGTATTTTGTTTTTGTTTCCCCAACATTATTCTGTTTAAAACATTTAATTTCTTTATCCATTTTTGCATCTATACTTTAAAAAAATAAAACCCATTTGCTAGTTCTGTTAATGGCATTAAATGAAAAAAATAACAGTGCAGTGGATCTTAATTTTAACTAGTATGCTTTCTGAGTATACAGTCAGTACAGAGATGAAATAGGACAGTCTGATGTGATTACATTGTTTGAACAAAATCGAGTTAAAAAATTTGTGACTTTTATACCCGTTAGTAAGGTCATATAGTCTTGTTTTTAAAAGGACTGAAAATTTTTGGAAGAAATTTTCCTTTCCACTAGCTTTGCAAGAAAGAAATAATCTTCTTTGAATATCCTCCTATAAATCCCACTGCAAATTGTAGTCTGCACAGAACAGAATCATGGTGCCTAATCCTCCTCTTTTCATGGTTTAGTCCATACAAAGAGCGGAACTGGAAATTGGATCTTTTGACAGCAGTTACTAAGCAACAGAATTTGGATGTTTTTGGTTAACATCCTAATATATCATGTAGCTGATTTGTTGAAGATTGTGCTTGCTGTAACTGACAAGTGGACACCCTGTAAGTGACCGCAGGTCCCTGTACTCCTGGGGGTCGGGGGGCAGCAAGCACTTGTTCTTCTTGTTTAATATACTTTGTCTTCTGACAATTGTATCTGTCTGGCACGCAAAGGAGGATTGTGCAGCTCTTCAGTAGAACTTAACTTTCAGACCTTGTGACTTCTTATGTTACTAAAGATATCCCAGTCTGTCTCTCATATTTTGTGAAACTGTAAGAATTTTTCCTGAAAAGCAGGGAGAACAAATAAGGGAATTTGAGGTCATTTCCAGGAAGCTTGAGTGCTTCGCCAAAAGTTTAGGTCCACTTCCTGAGTCAGTTTCATTAGAAGACAGCTAATGTTTGCTTGGGCTACTCCCAAGTTATTTTTAGAAACGAGAGATTATTACTGATAGCACCGATCTGAGTTTGCTCACTTACATTTTTATGTGCTACCAATATGATTAGAGTATGCTTTCAACTAATTGCTGACAGATTTACTACATTGGGGATTTTCTAAGTCATCAAATTCCTACTGTCAACAGATTCCTACTAACTCAGTACTTCATGCCAACCACTTCGGAATTGAGGTGAACGCTTTCAGCCCCGAAAGAACCAGAGAATTTGGCTTCACTTACCTCAGAGCCCTAAAGATGTTCTAGAAAATGGAGGACAGACTCTTTATTTGGAGCACGCTTTGCTGGGGTTTGTGATTCTAAAAGGCTGGGATTAACGTGGAGCTAATGCTGGCGTGTTCCCATTTGCATTCATGTAGACTCCAGAGGCTGCAGCTGCTGCCCCTCCCCTATACACAGGTGGTTCCCAGCTCATGTGAAGATTCCAGGAGTGGGCTCGGTGCCTTGAGAGCTCTCGGCACCCTCAAGGTCCATGACCAGACCTGCTCCCAAGCCCTCGGCAACAGGAGCTCCATACCTCCTCTCACAGTGCATCCAGCATGCTCCTGCCACAGGCCCAGGCTCCCCGCGTTTTAGGTCATCTCTCATGACCCACAGCCTGCCTTTGCACACAAGAGAGGAGGCGCCAAAGAGGTTCATGATGACGGTCCCTTATGTCCACAGCTAAGTGGACTGTGGGATTTTGTGATCTCTGGAGAGTCTTCATCTTCTAGAGTAGACCTCTCGTTTCTGCCCTGTTGGCCATTGTCACTCTTCCCCACACTTTTTTTCTTTCTTCCATTCTCCCCATTCTTTTCTTCAGCCTTCTCTTTCGGACTTCTCACCTGACTCTCAGAATACATATATTCTGATAAGTTTACATGCTCTAGGAAACTCCCTGATAGAGCTGGGAAAACCATATCCTCCAGTTTGCTGTGTGCAGTCATGGTTTTTATCTGTTTTTCTAGTAGCCCCCCTCTTTCAAGTATATCTACTTTGCATGATATCTTCTGTGATCCCCTACTGATAACCTCTCCAGCAGGAAAAACTTGAGCATCGTACTTTCATCTTACTCAGTGAAAGGATCAGAATTTAAGTTAATTTTTTAAAGAGTCTGTAAGATACCAGCAGTAGCCCCAGCTTCAGCCCACCTGGCTAAATGTTGTTTTGGCTTTTGGTCTGGAGAAGGCACTGTGTATTCAGCGGGCGCTATTACTGATGGCAAGTTCAGCACTTTAGTTGTGTCTGAGCCGGGGCAGTTTGTACAGTTTTACTTTTTCTGCATCTCTCCTCCTTTCGGCATTTATCTGTTTGCAGTTATGGTAGAACTTCCCCACTCAGTATGTAAATATCTCAGATTTTAGTCTGGCAGCTAATTGCACATACTTGCCAATGGAATCCTGCCTGATATCTCCTTATTTAGCATTGGGCCAAGAAGCCAAGACTGGAAGATGCTGAGGCAACTAGGCAGAAACATGGATTCAGGAGAATAGTGGTGACCTTATCTTACACTTGTGACTATGGGAAAGAATATGTGTGAGAGAAGTGAAAGATGTGTATGTGTTTAAATTAAAGCAGAGTCAACTGAAACTGGTCAAGTTACAACTGGAATTGCATAGGCTTTGTCATGGTTAGTATGTTGTTAAGAGAGTTAGCTGCGAGTACGCCTCTCCCCATGGTAGTAGTTAGTACATTAAGAACTGTCTGTAAAAAAAAACAAAAACAAAACAAACTACATTAAAGGCTGTAGGTATTTTCTTCTAAAATGTTAGAGGTAGCCCATGCAGTCAGCTGTGAAATGAGTTGAAATGCTTTGTGAATCACAGTCTCTGAGATAAATTGGTGAAAATTTATCATTAGTTCAGACCCCAGCAATGTCCTAAGTAATGTTGATAAGCTCTATAAGCTTTGAGGAGGAAGAGGGGCTGATTCAGAGAAAGTGTAGAACTACTGCTGTAGCCCATCCACAATGTCCCGGGCCCCTGTGACTCAAATCCACGACATTACAGTCTGTCAGACAGAACGATATGCTTACATCAAAGCCCTCCATATCAATAGAATTCTGAGCAAATGTTTTAAAAGAACCAAGCGTTATTTTTAATGACTTCTAGAAATCACCTGAGTTTGCCACGTTGGCTGCTGTTAGTCCAGTCTTCAAAAAAGAGCGAAGAACCAGTGGAACAGCTTCTAAACTTTTCCTTTGTCTCTTCCATTTCTCCTCTGTGTCATGTCTCACCCGCCACTCCCCACACACGCGGCGCCAATGCTGACCCCTCTTCCTTTTAGTTCTTACAGACTGTGTTAGTTCCTGCAGTGTTCCTAGATTCTCTCTGTGCCTCCTTGTAATTGGTATGCTCTGCTTAGAACACTTTCTTCCCTCTTTCTTAGTGAATTGTTCATCCTTCAGTTCTCAGCTTACGTGTCACTTCGTGAATTTAGGAGACCATCATCGACTTCATAAGCTCTTACATCAGTCACAATAGGCTGAATTATGCTGCGATAATGAATAGGCCCCAAAATCTCAGGGGCTTAACACTACAGAGTTTATTTCTTGCTCACACTGCATGTCCACCATAACTCAGAGAGGAAGCTCTGCTGCAGCTTCTGAGAGACTCAAGCCAATAGGTAATAGTGGCTCCGTCACGCGTGTGATTCTGTGATAGCCAAGGTAGGAGAATGAACCAAGCCATGGCTCTTGAAGCTCCTTTCAGAAGGTGAAATACTCCACTCATTCAGTCCCAAGGCAAACCCCATAATCATCCCTGACTCAAGAGGGGCTGAGAAAGTGCAGTCTGACCACGTGCCAGGAAGAGCAGGATGTGCGTGGCGGCACCCGGACCCCACAGCTGCTGTGCTGCGCCGCCGCATCCTCTTGTATCTCCGCCAACATCATCGTGCCATGCTTCATAGCCACAAGTGACCTTAGTTATTACTCTCTGCGTTGCCTTCATCAGTGCTTGACACAGGATACGAATTTAAGTGTTTGTTCATTGAGTTAACAGAACAACGCTCCAAGGTTCAGTCCTCTGCCCTTTATTCTGCTCCTACCATTTCTCCTTGAAGATTTCTTCCCTCTCATGGTTTCAGCATTATGAGATGTCCATACTCTGACTTCAGTCATGTGTCTCCAACTACTGCCCTGATATGCCTCCTGGACTTTAATGTGTAAATTTCAGTGTATTCCTTCAGTAAGTACTTGTTGATCACTTTCTGATAAGGCATCATATTAGGTGTCATGGACACCAGTACTTGCCTTCAAAGAGCTAGCGATCCGGTGTAATATGGGGAGGAATACTATGAATCCGTAATATGTACACAATACAAAATGCTATACTGAAGGAGAAGAGAGGCAAGTAACTTAGGACAAGAGGAAATTAGAACTTTGTGTTGTTTCAGACATTGAATCCACTGAGCAGATAAGGTTACTAAATACTCTTCTGTGCTGGGTACAGGGGGGTAACAAGAATAAAGGTTTTATCCCACCTCACAATCCAGTGAGGAGACAGATGGCTAAGGATGAAAGGGTAGATGACTGACGGGTACAGGGGATGGTGCAAAGGAAAGCGGCAGAGGCTTTCTTTCCCACGTGTATGCAGCAGATATTTATTAGGCACCAGTGAAGCATCAGACCCTGAACACGTAATGCTAAAGAAGACAGTTCCTACCTTAAAGAATATACAGTGTGTTAGAAACTTACCAGGTAGATTGTCACATGAGTTGACATTTTGCTTTTTGTTGATGAGTTTTTTGGGGGTTATTTATTTATTTTTGCATCTTTGAGAGTGACTTTTGAGCATAGAAAAGACCATGTGTAGCTAGTAGGAGGTCTAAAAAATTAACATTCAACATATTAAAATCTAGTTTTTCAACACAAAATTAAACTTTAAAAAAATCCACTTATTTTATTCTATTTATAAGTCAAGTAAAAGGTAGCTCAAAAAGAGATTTTTACAACTTCAGTTTCTTTAAATATTTTAAACTGTATTTAGACATTTAAAATGTTTTATTTTCTCTTTGAAATACTTAAGTTGTTTAACAAACAAAACACTCTGAGTTTCAGAGTAAATCTATAATTACATTTATTTAATAAAATTAACAATATGGTGGCATAGTGGTAAAGAATCTGCCTACAAGTGCAGGAGAAGCTAGAGACATTGGTTCAGTATCTGGGTTGGGAAGATCCCCTGAAGTAGGAAATGGCAACCTGCTCCAATATTCTTGCCTGGAAAATTCCATGGACAGAGGAGCTTGGCGGGCTACAGTCCATGGGGTTGCAAAGAGTCAGACATGACTGAGTGCACACACACACACACACACACACAATAATATAATTATGGTGAATCTCAGATTACTATTTGCAAGGCTATTAAAGTTATACTTCACCTTCCAGCATTAAAGTTTATCAAAATTAATTAGTCAACTGCATGTTTTTAAATTGAACTAGCAAGGCCTATCTATTAATCTAACGTAGTAAATTTTCTTAATTGTCACAAATGCTGTAAAGACCACGTATTCACAGGTTGTCTTTAAACATAATATGAAAAAGATTAATATTGTAGGTTTAATTTACTTTGTTCCTGTACCTAATTCTTTTTTTTATTTTTTTATTTATTTATTTTTAAAATATAAATTTATTTATTTAAATTGGAAGTTAATTACTTTACAGTATTGTATTGGCTTTGCCATACATCAACATGAATCCACCACAGGTATACACGTGTTCCCCATCCTGGACCCCCCTCCCTCCTCCCTCCCCGTACCATTCTGTTCTTAATCTTCTATAGTTAAAAGGTACCCAGTATGGAATATCATGCTACCACCAAGCAGAATCAGGAGAGTGATGGTTACCATCTTGGTGCATTGAGGCTACTCATCAGTCAGACTGGACTGGAATGCAGGGATTAATTCTTAACGATGACACCAGTGAGCTACACTGAGCGCTGGAATAGCAACTGCCAACATTTACAAAAACGCTGGTCTCAAGGCTTTGAGCACTTATATTCCACTTAAAAAAGAATTAATTCTTCTATCTGGCTTGAAATTGCTACTTCTTGCCAGGATATAACAACGTCCTTCACTGCTTGCTTCGTTTCCGTTTATTTGGCTATCTTAAAATAATTCACTGTCATCTTTTGTCTAGTTCTAAGGATACCTCTATCTGATATTTTATACCTAACTTTAATTCTTTTGTAGACTCTTGGGCTGTTATAGCCTGATTTGAGCTGACAGAATTCTCTGCTTTCAGTGTTATTCCTGTTTGACAGGGCCACAGTTCCTGCTGCTAATAGAGTGACATTCAGTTTTACCCTGCACATTCCTGTGGCTCCATTTAGCCCTTGAGCCACAGCACTGAAGTCATGCCCCTGACAGAGAGGAGAGGCCATTGTGATAAACTTGATGGATTTGTCAGTCGATTAATTCCAGTTTTTCCTGAGCACGCCCCAGTGTGGCGCATCCAGCCCTTGGAGCTGAAAGCCTCCCCCACGGTCAGCTGTGATCCAGCTGTGATGTCCTGGGCAAGTCATTTAACTGCTTCGGGTCTCCATTTCCTCGCTTTTAAATTTGTAAGAACTCTTAAATTTCTAAAGTCCTATTATCTAGTAGTCTAGTTTTATGTAGTCAGAAATATTGGGTGGGACTTCCCTGGTGGCACAGCGGTTAAGAATCCACCTGCCAGTACAGGAGACATGGGTTCAATCCCCTAGACTGGGAAGATCTCACATGCCATGGAGCAGTTAAGCCCCTTTGTCATAACAACTGAGCCTGCATGCTGCAACTGCTGAAGCCTGTCCATCACCCATCCCCTCTCGCTGCAGCTAGAGAAAGCCCTCACAAAGCAACAAAGACCCAGTGCAGCCGTAAATAAAACTTTTTAAAGAATAGAAATATTGGGTGTTTTACTGTGTTTTGGGACGGCGGTGGGGGGCATTGGTCAGGAACTAGCTAAATTTTAGCTTCTTGGAAATTTGGAAACTTGTAATTTTTGAGGGCAGTGAGATAATCTATGGTTTTGCTTTTCTTCTAGATCTTTGATGATGCATACAAATCCCAGCTCAGTTGTGTGGTTGTGGATGACATTGAGAGACTGCTTGGTGAGTCATCACTTCTGCCATTGTACTATCCTTGCCACATTACAGCTAGTGTCTCACAAATTATAAGAGAAAATATAGGTGTTTATAATCCATAGGCAATAGAAATAGCTTTATCTATTAAGGAAATATAACTTCTCTTATATCTGAAGTCAGCAGTGGTATCAGTGGTAAATATGCCTTATGACCATAACTATAAGTGTCCATGTCTCATATTTTGTATCTTCCACAAAGTTCCCTGACCGTAATAAATAATTAGTAATTTTCATTGCTGGATATGTTTAATATATTCTATCTCAGAGCTGCCTGTAGCTCAGAGGTTCCATTTGCTAACTGGGTCAGAACTTAAGGAAAGACGAGCTTAGAGTTGGAGTGAAATCGACAAGTTAGCAGTGACACTTGGGGCAGAAGTTGTCAGCTCTCTGTCTCAGTTTCCATTCAGATAAAGCAGAGACTGTATTCTCTTCCTTAGTTATCCCACAGAGTAAATGTAAAGACAGAAAGGAGATAATGTTGTGAAAGTTAAAAACATTCTGAAAGTTACCAGGGCTCTACAGTAAGTTTTAAACATACCTATTACACATTTCCCATGTTTAAATGCACTGCTATAGAATACAGAAATAAATAAAACAGTCCCTGTACTCAGCTCATCAGGCGTGTTCCACGAATAAATGCCAAAACAGTGTTGTTACTCTTACATTTTATTTCTTTGCACAAACTAGATGAATCCGGGATAAATTCATTATAACAATGGCTCAGGATGCTGTAACAAAATTGACTGAAATTGATCCCATCTGGTAACTTAATACATATCTGAAGATACTGCCAATGCCTGGTTAACTAACCCCCTTCTTCCTGAAGGGGTCTATAATGGTGTAGTAATGATTTCATACTAACTGTTCTTACTACAGTTCCCCCATGACTTTGAGACTTATTTTATGTCCTCTATGATCTATTTTCCTGTTTCCTAAGGCAGTGTTTGTTATAAAACAAAGTAGGTATATGTAAGAGGTCTTCTTAAATAGATAGTTTTATCTGGTGACCTGGGTTTTGGATCTGCTATTTTTTGATACATTTCATCTCAGTTTCTGGGATTATTTCTTTAAAAGCTTTTGGGCACATACTCATAGCTCTGCATAAATGCCTTTACCTAAACACAATTGAGATGTGTGGTCATAGCAACAGTACTATGTCAGGAATGTTTGCCCTCTGAGTATATTTTCACTTGTATGAATAGTTATTATCCGTTCATGTTGGTTCATTTATTTGGTAAGCATTTGCTGAGCCCTTACCACTGGACTAGAATCATTAGGGCTTCAGAAAAATAGTAAGATGCTGTCATTATGACATACATCAGCAAAAATTAATATAAAGTAGAACATTCCATGTGTTCTGGGTTTTCAGAAAAGGGAAGATCACTTTTGACTTCAGAGGGCTGTTGCTGGAAGGCAGCTCTAAGCACCGGGCAAGGGTGCACACATGGTATGCAGAGAAAGCAGAGGGGGTAACATTTGTGCCTAATCTTGAAGGATGAGTAGGAGCTTGACAGATAGAAAGTTCTTTGACAAATTCGCTGTTTTTCACCATCTGTGGGCCAGTCTTCACAGCTTTACCATCATTTCAGTTGTGTAAAAGTACCTTACTTCTGTTATTACTGCTTGTTACTTCCCCTTCTGTCCATTTTCTAGTATCTTGTTTTGCTGCCTTGTGTAGTCATCTATATTGCCAAGGTTTGCAGTAGCTTCTTGGAAATGTTTAGCCAGTAGGCCTGGGATTTTTTTTTTCCCCTTTAATAAAACTGTCTCTGAATATCAAAGATGTCTACACAAGCACAAAATGGATATTTAGAAGCTTTTTTCTTGTCATCGTTAGTTACACGACTTTTATTTAGGACTGTTTTTACTCTTGATGCAGAAGAATCTGTATGTTTTTACTCTTGATGCAGAAGAATCTGTATGTTTGGAATATGTGCGTATGTATGTCGAATCCCTAAACACAGCACTGTTTCTTTTCCAGACTATGTCCCTATTGGCCCTCGATTTTCTAATCTGGTACTACAGGCTCTTCTCGTGTTACTGAAAAAGGCGCCTCCGCAGGTAAAAATAATATAAGGAACATTTTCACAGAGTTGTTCCAGTAAATTATACAATGGTGCACTCTCTAAATAAGCAGATTATCAAAAACTTGTAAAATTCTCTTGTTGAAGGGATTTTGCAAGGTCATCCGGTCTGGCCTTCTGTCTTAAGGTAAATAATTTTCTTAATCACTAACTCTGAAGCAGAGAAGTTTTCCATTTTCTTCTGAAAATCTCGAAATTCCAGTTTCAGCTAGTATTCTGTTTTCCTTTATGAGTTCACCACCATATTACACATCCCTTCCCACCCCTTCTCCCTTGAGCGATATTAATACATGATATTAATGTAGAAGTGATTAAATGCATGTTCCCATTTGTTCCATCTTTCATAGATTTTTCTAAGAATTTGTATTTGGGGAAATTTATGTCCTGCAGGGAGTTTTGTTTTGTTCTTAGTTTTTACAGATGAGTTTGCATTTTTCTCATGTCACATGGCACTTTTGAAGGGTGAGTGTATAGCCAGGATCTCGGTTCCCGTGGTTCCATTTTTACTGATCTGGCTGTTGGAGACTGGTGATTTTGATAGCTTAACACATTTAAACTGACCTATGAGGGTTGGTTAAATATGCTAATTATGGAGGGGCTGCCAGAGCATGTTTGGCTATGACACAAGACATGAATTCTCTTGGTTGATTCTGCACGTTACAATCTTGAAGAAATGCCAATCAAAGGCAGATACAAAGGGGTGAAGCACTAACTTAAAAAACTGTATGGGACTTCCATATTTGAAGTTAGAGACANTAAACTGACCTATGAGGGTTGGTTAAATATGCTAATTATGGAGGGGCTGCCAGAGCATGTTTGGCTATGACACAAGACATGAATTCTCTTGGTTGATTCTGCACGTTACAATCTTGAAGAAATGCCAATCAAAGGCAGATACAAAGGGGTGAAGCACTAACTTAAAAAACTGTATGGGACTTCCATATTTGAAGTTAGAGACATAAAGTAAGTTGTATGGAAAATATTTAATGTTAAGCTGGTGAATCTGATATTTAAGTTAACAGTTAAAATTGTGTGTGTGTATGTGTTAGACCTAAAGGTAGAGGACTTGTCTTGATTTTCTAGGGTTTATTTGTTTTCTTAGATTAGTGAAAAGAAATATAACCTACAACAGTCTTGAAAACTTACTGCATATTTGCACTGTGAAGGATTTTTAACATCATTTTTCTGTAAACTGTTACTCCCAATAGTTGAAGTTTTAGGTTATAGTAAAGCTGAAAATAGAGAAAAATGAGTGTTTTCAGAAATAAGTAGAACATATTAACAAATGAATTCCAAAATCTTGAATAAAGGCTTAGGAATAACTGTTTCTATTTTATAAAAATAATTGTAAGATCTTTGAAGAAAGGAACATTATCTTATTACCACAACTAAAAAGTCAGGGGAATTCCCTGGATGTACAGTGGTTAGGTCTCTGGTCTCTCACTGCACCATTCGACCCTTGGTCAGGGACCTAGGGAAAAAAAATCCCACAAGCCATGTGGCATGGCCAAGGGAAAAAAAAGGCAATAACAAGTTGTTGGCATGCAGATGGAGAAATTGGATCCTTATACACTGCTGGTGGGAACAGGTAAACTGTGCAACCTTCAGGAAACAGTCTCGCACTCAAAAGCTTAAAGATAGGGTTGCCACATGCTCTTAGCAATTCTGTTTCTAGGTATATTCCACACAGAAATGAAAATATATATCCCCACAAGAACTTGTAATGAGTGTTCATGGAAACATTATTCCTAATATCCAAAAAGTGGAAACAACCCAAATGTTCATAGAATAAAATAAATGTATATACGTACAATGGAGGCATACTTGCTAAAACATGAATGAACCTTGAAAACATGATAAGCAGAAGAAGCCAGTCACAAAAGACTACATATTGTGTGATTGCGTTTATGTGAAACACCTAGAATTGGCAAGTCTGTAGAGACAGAAAACAGATCAGCGTTTGCCTCAGACTGGAGGAGTGGGTGAGCAGAATGAGAGGTGACTGCTGGTGGACACTGGGTTTCTTTGGGGCCTGATGAATATGTTCTAAAACTGAGTCCAGTGGTAGTTGCACGTATCTGCGCAATACATAGCAACCATTGAACTGTACAGTTTTAAGTCAGTGAGCTTTATGTTAATAGGAGTTACATCTTAATAAGATGGTTACGACAGATAGTTTCAGAAGCTTACATGAAGAAAGGAGGATTCTATGAAGAACTGAATGTAAGGAGTAAGCGTACATGGCCCAGCTTGGGAGAAATCTTACAAACAGGAGTTGGACCATTAGAAAGGGATGTGGAACAGAGTTCTCTAAGGATTGGAAAGGAAGAATATAGGCACATGTAAGAAGTAAAAGGCAGATCTGGTTGCCTTAGTGATCAGAAGTGGCGAGGATTCTAATAAAATACCAGCCTGTCCTTAATCAGAATTGGGTGGCTCTGAGCTGGACTGCTATGTAAGCGAATCAGTGGCAGAAGAAATGAATGCTTAAGATATTTCTAGTTGGCATATATTTAAAAATAAAAATGTGGTTTCTCTCTACCATCTTACTTTTTAAATTAGTTTGTATCCTCTGAAGAAAATAAGGGAGAATTTTTCAAGGTGATCCAGTGTCGAGACTATTTGTCATTCTGAAGTAGAAGCCTTCACTTTGCCAAAGCATTATCTTGTAGACTTTCCAGCTGTTTGCAGTTAAATATCAAAAGTATATGAATCCCAGTGTTGTAGGGATGCATAGACTATTAGTAGAAAACTATTATTTTATTACTGTCAAGGAAACAGAAAAGTTGTAGGCATTTTTCTTTAAAAAGAGGAACTGTACATACATACAATACAGTAACCATTATCAGTCACAGAATCTTTAATTTTGTATTTGTTGTAATTCAGCTTTCACATAGAAAAATTGTGTGTGCATGTGTGCACATGCTGAAATAAAAGGATCCCTTCAAGGGCACTGTGTTGTTATGGATCAAGATATTCTCTTTTCTACTTCTCCCCATCCCCCATCTCCCCTCCCTCATTGTAAATTGGCTTATTAAAACTGGTTCACAAGCCCTCCTTTTTTCCTTTTGTGATCGCTTTGGTCTTGGATTTTCAGTGTAGGACTAAAAATTCAAGTCAGATTTCAGTTACTAGGATAATTTTCTTTGAATTTTAAATTTTTGTAAGTAAATGCATAGATTTTTAATGAACCCGGTATTCAGTGGATTTGCTTTCAATTTAGCTAGAGAGTTAATTTCATGATTGATTTATTAGCCCTTTGAAAGTATAAAAAGTGGTATCTATAGTTCATGAAGACTGGAAAACATCATCACATTTTGTTTAGCATCTTTTTAAAACCAATTAAAAGCTTTTCTAAAATGGATTGAACAGGAGAAAATAAAACATGTTCCCGAGGTCTTTATTTCAATCAAGTTTCCCTGTGTTCTGCAGGAGAAGAGATCGAGGGGGGATAGAGAAATTGAAAAGGGCTGTCCCAGCAGGGAGCCATGCCGGAGAAAAGGGCTGCTCTGAGAACTCAGCAGCAGCAGCTAAGAAAGCTCCCAGTCTGCTTCATCTACATGCAGAGTCACACAAGGCATGGGGGTGCTCCCCATCACCACAGCGGTTTCACATGTGCTTCCCTGCTGATTCCTGTGAAAAGCTAACAATTGGCTTGGAGGGTAAAAGACCACTGCAGTTCACCCTCCCTGAGCTGGACGTACAATTTGTCCAGTGTTAGGAAATGTCCGGCTTAGCAGTGAGAGGCTCGAAGACACCCCTCCTTCCAGTGAGATTCCTAAAGCCGGCTCTTTTGCTTGATGACACTGAGGCTCTTTTCAAGTTTTGCAGATTTATGGAAGTGGAGGGGAATGTGCTTTTCAGGATCAGGAGGATGGAAGCCTTAGTCTCTGACTGTCAAGAAAGAGGCAGTAGTAAGGCAGGAAGGCCAGGTAAACCTTCTTGCAAACTGTAACACGAGTGGCTTTGTTATTCTCCTCCTAGATCTCTTCCGGCACCTTTTTTTTTTTTTTCTTTTCCTTCCGGGAGACAAAGTGCCTGAAAAGGAACTCCTCAGCTGTGAAATGCCATAACTTCCTAGTTTTCTCAACAAGTGTGAGAGCAGTTAAGCCCATTAACCCGACTGCCTTAATGTTTACCTGACAGTTTTTGCAAATCAGTTTGGAAGACCTGATCCATATGTACCATAGTAACCTTGTAACTGACAGAGAACCACTGCTTTTTCCCTTCAGGGCTTCCCAGCCTTTTTCATATCATGGCATATGGAAAATAATAACATCTGACGATATAGTTGGGTAAGTGGAGGAGGCCAGTCACAGCTGGCCAGAGGTGCATCCCCACCAGGTGCTAACCCCCTTCCCAAGGGCTGAATAGCACTGATACCGTAGAACACTTATAATTTATTCACAGCATTCCAGCTGGCAGAATCTTTGGAAACTGAATTTTTACAAAAGAAGACCACTCCAAATTAATAGCAATATGACTGAAGTAGGACTCAAAAGACCTCACAGTAGTTAAGACTTGTAGCTAAAAAATAAAGTTGTTGAGAAAAATTCCTTCCTCACTGCTCTGGCACTTCGGAATATTAACCAGAGAAGAAAGAAGTAGGGCTTAGAGCTGCTGCTGCTGCTAAGTCGCCTCAGTCGTGTCCAACTCTGTGTGACCCCATAGACGACAGCCCACCAGGCTCCCCCGTCCCTGGGATTCTCTAGGCAAGAATACTGGAATGGGTTGCCATTTCCTTCTCCAGTGCGTGAAAGTGAAGTCACTCAGTCGTGTCCAACTCTTAGCGACCCCATGGACTGCAGCCTACCAGGCTGCTGCGTCCATGGGATTTCCCAGGCAAGAGTACTGGAGTGGGGTGCCATTGCCCTCTGGGAAGGGTATAATATGTGTGAACCAGTAAGACTCTTAGTATAAAATTCCTGATGGGAACTCAGGCAGACATGTTTGTTTCTCCATGGGTTTCATTTAAGGTCACCGATCTCTAGACAAGATTGCTTTTCCTGTAATCCTTATATGATATCTCAGTGCAGTCTTACTTCAGATATGTTATTAGGAAGTCTTGGTGATATTAAGCAACTCCTCAGGCTTTGGGTTGCTTTAGCGAAATAAGCAAATAATGGAGGAGACTCCAAATCATGCAGGCCTAAACACGAGTATCTCTCTGTCTATCTGTTCAAAATTAACTTGGGCTAATGACTGTAATATGACTCAATAAGATATATAACCACTTTAGGAAAGAGGTTTAGTCATTTTGCCAGACACATTAATTGTAATCACTGATGTGGTGACTTTTGCATTAGACTTCTTTTTTGAAAAAAATCTGGGTCATGATTGGACAGTTTAGTAGCCCAGTTTTCCCATTTGTTAATTCAGTGATGTTAGATGGCTACCATAGTTTATAAATAAATTCTCTAAAAGTATACTTTGCTTAGTAAATTATCTCAGAGAGTTCTGTGTAAGTTGAACACACACACACACACACACGTGTATAGAACAGTTTTAAGTTCATCAAAATCAGTGAAAGAAGTTTGGTGAGTCCTTTTATAAAATATTGCTATAAATATCTGCTAAATAAAACCATATTTTCTTTTTTTGCTATTTTTTGTATTTTGTTTTTTAAATTTATTTATTTTAATTGGAGGCTAATTACTTTACAGTTATTGTGGTGGTTTTTGCCATACATTGACATGAATCAGCCGCAGTAAAACCATGTTTTCTAGAGTTTTTGTTTTGTTTTTCAGTAGAGCACATCTATAATACATATTAATTAATATTAAAATTATAAGCTAGATATATACATACACACACACCATTTATAGATAACTCAAAATTCAATCTCAGTTTTAATCATAGAGAAATGCTAATGTTGTTGAGACAAAATATTTTCTCATTGCCTTAAATATTGATATATTATTGTGACGTGACATCAGCGTTAGAGAAGTGTTGATTCTACCATCCTGGTGTTCCATGAGGCCATGAATCTGGTTATGAGTGTACTCTGCACAGCTTACTCACCGTATTGGACTTGGAGTCAGAAAACCTGAGTTTGAGACTTAGCACAGACACCTGGCCTTATAGTCTTCAGTTAGCCACTTAACATCTTTGTGTCTATTTTTTCATCTGTAAAATGGTGATGATTCCTGCCTACCCCCGCCATGGACAGCCAGTGAACATCGTGTAAGTTCTGTGTAAACCTGTGGGCTGCACAGACGTAAGGTATTAATGCCTTATTGTGAAAAGCACAGAGTTACTGAGAAGTCGGAGTATAGTGTTGTCCACAGAGAATGTCATTTGTAAAGAATCTTATCCTTAAAAAAGGATCAGTGTTTCTCTTGAGTGATTTGAATGTTCCCATTGCTTGGAGCTGAGGGTTGACATCTAAGATTCTGTTTCTTCCTGTTTTCTTACTGTTTTAAAGTTCTTGGAGGCTTAGTCTTTTATTAAGGCTGTTGTTTAGAACTGGAAATATATCTCCCAGTTGTTGTTTTAAGAAAAGAAGTGCCTTTAGATAGTCTACAGAACCTTTTTAGCATGTAAGTTAGGAAAAATAGTGTAACTGCTGTCTATGGCACATTTCCACAGAAAGTGATTTCAGCATTCCAAGTTGGAATGCCCAGGTTCAAATTCCTTTACTAGCAATACTGGCAAAAGAAATAGAGACACTCTACTTCCCCATCTCCCATTCGCTGAAATTCAGAAGCTTCCTGAGTCCTAAGACAAATACTTTGGTCTGGGGATTGGAGATCCCTATTATAAAAGGAGAACGAAGTAGAAACAGAAATTTCGGAGTTCAGCAGCATGAGGAGTAGAGATAGGGTCAGAGCTTCTGGTGGATTGTGGGCCCCTGAGGACACTGCCCATTACACTAGACCTTGGCCTCCAGGGACTGCCCCCCTACTGCCTTTTTCCCTACAGCTGCTTGTGACTAAAGTTCCCCTTTTTTCCTTCTAATCCAAGTGGAACAGAATAGTGCTTCACAGCTTCTCTCCTACATGCCTGTCCCCAAAGCAAATACACAGGCCTTTGGAGATTTCTTGGAGTTTATACTATTATGGCGTAACAGCTATTGGATGAGAAGAACCACTAAGGAGGACCTTACAAAGGTCTTTCAATATTCCTGATAGTTACTAGAATATAGGTAGAACAAGGCCTTGATCTTTTTAAGTCACAACCTGGTCTGTAACCATTTTTCATCTTGACAGTCCTGCCTACCTCTCACATTGGGGAATGGCAAGAGTGCTTTTCACAGGGAAAGCTCCCAACTACCTGTGTGGACCCACCCTTCTGCTTTCCCTTCCTCCCGCCCTCTCTCCTTCCCTTCTCTCTTCTCTCTTTCCAGACCTATTTAGGCCATATAGGTAATACTATTTGTTGAATGGACATCTTGAAGCTGAAGGGTCTTAGCTACACATATTAATAGAACTGGCATTGGCAGTGTAAATAAGAGCTCAGGAGTTAGAAAGCTTGAGTGTGAATCCAGTCACTTTCTAAGCCTCAGTTTTCTCACTATAAATCGGGAACAGTGGTAATATTTAATATTTAAGTCTTAAGAATTAAATAATATAAATGTTGGTTATAATTCTTTGTAAACTACAAACCACAACTCAGTTTAGTATTCACTTTAAAGAAAACTCTGACTCTTGTCTTTCCTCATACACAAAAATAGATAAAACCAACAGAATAATCCATACCAAAGGAGCTAGGCTCCAGATAGCCAGAAGCCAGACCTATAGACGCGTCAGCAGGAGCAACACTTTCCTTGGCCTCTACCTGCCAGCCGTCACGCTCCCACAGACCCTGCCAGGGCCAGCCCTGGAGCAAGTGGAAGAGGGCGCCGGCTCCCTGAGAAAGGAGTAGTCATGGGGCGGGAGGACTGGAAGAAACGCCGGCCAGAGCAGGGAGATGAGGAGCTGGGTGGCTGTCTGCTGGTGGCCCCGGGATCTGTATAAACTGGGCCAGTGTCAGAAGCTGCCTGCCTAACGATCAGATCACCTTCCACTTAATCCTCAGTGATTCTCTAGGTGTGATTTCAGCTATAAAGAAAAAAGGCCTGGAGGGATTATGCCAGAACTGTTTTCTGTGATTGTCTTTATGGCCACCAAACTTTTTGAAAGAAAAGTTTGTGCTCAGCCTCCAATATTTTAATGCATTTATTATTCTTTAATTGATGTTCATTTTAAAATGCACAGAAGAATTTTTTTTTTTCATCTCAGGTGTACATGAGTAGAAGAATTTTTTAAAAAGAGTGACATGAAAAACAAAAGTAAAAAGGAAGTTCTGTTTCTCTGTCTTAAAGATAACTGCTCTTAGATGGTGGTTTATGGATGGGTTTTTCTGCTTTATTATTTCTTGTATTTTATACATTTTCTACAGTAAGCATTTATTACTTTATAATCAGGAAAAAGAAAAACTTAATGTGTATACAGTTTATTCACTTTTGACTCAACAGTGTAACTACCAAAGTTCCAATCCTTTGCAGCTGATTTGCTGCTTGACAGTAACAGAGTCGGGCACGGCTGAGCAATTGAAGTGATACGTATGGCTGAGTGTCTTCCCTGTTCACTGGAAATTGTCGTAACATCTTTTGTTAACTGGCTATATCCCAATACAAAATAAGAAGTTAAAAAAGTCAAATGACTTTTTAAGGTTAAATTTTCTCCTGATGTATAAGTTCTACTGACAAGTGTCATCTCTACAGATAATAAAGCCTTACAACACTTATTAAATCAGTTTTTCCCTTTATGTCCATCCTTTTCTTTGACTTGACATTCTTTTAGTATTAATTATTGGTAAAGCTTTAAAAAAATATAATTACTAATGAATTCTGAAACAAGCAAAAAAAAAATTCACAGGGCTTCCCTGGTGGCTCAGTGGTAAAGGATCCCCCTGACAGTGACGAAGGCGTGGGTTCAGTTCCTGACTCCGAAGGATCCTGCATGCTGAGGAGCAGCTGAGCCTGTGTGCCACAGCCATTGAGCCTGAGCTCTAGAGCCCGTGCTTTGCAACAAGAGAAGCTCCAGCAGTGAAAAGTCCACACACCACAGCTAGAGAGTAACCTCCACTCTCTGCAACTAGAGAAAAGCCCTGGCAGCAATAAAGACCCAGCACAGCCAAAAAAACAAACCACAGAGGTAGAAATTAAGTGAGAAGGAAGAGGAAAAGTGACCTGCTTAGAGCACAGGGGACATTTTAGGGCATCTTAAGGTAAAAGCAGAGGGAGGGAGGGAAAGTATACTATAGGTGCCAGGTGGAGGAGTCTGGATTCGCTGATGAATCAGTGATCATTGTAGTTAAATTTCTAATGAAAGCACCTACAAAACTGTTCCTTTTGGCACTGAGAATACTGTGGCATGGTCATACATCTTTATTTTCTTAAATTTATTTAACCTTTTCTCCTCAGAGGTCATAATTCATAATTTCTAGGTAGTATACCTAATTCATCATCAAGAAATCAGCCACTGCCGATAGAATTTTAATATTACACAAATAAAAATGGATGGCAAAGCATAGTGGGAATATCCGTGAGGCCTCAACTCTAGTTTCAGCTCCCTCCCTGGATGTAAAAGCTTACCCCGGTTTCTCACCTATAAAATAGCCAGGAGAGGAGAGAGGGAAGGAGAGAACTTAGGTAAGCTTTCAGAGCTGCTCCGAGGATAGTCTGATGATTCCATGTCTTTTTCACAAACTAGTACTAAAATATTCGTTAATATCTCGAAGTGGTCTGCTCTTGCCTTTAGTAATTATTTTAAGTTATTTGGGGTCAAGTTGCACATTTCATAGTCAGGGTGCATCATGAATTCCCCTCCCTATTGTCCTCTTTCCTACTGGCAGCACCAGGAGGATGGTTACAAAACCAGCAGACTCAGAATTTGCTTCAGGGTAAAAATCTAATGGAGAGTTTAAGAGTGGTTGTCTGCCTCATTGTAGCTTGATTTATTTGAAACATCCTTCCTTTGGTATTCAACTGAAACATTTAACTGCCAAAAAAGTTATAGACATTTGAGCATCAAGAAATCAGATACACGCAGGATATGCAAAGAAGCCCCATTCCTCTCATTTCACTGCCCAGACTCTTGGTTGTTGTTAATAGTAGTCAGATTTTCCCCTGGATTTGGAGAAAACAATAGGAGATGCATAACAATACTTATCTTGCCAGCTTAAAGTAATGGCTTGTAATGAATCTTTTCTCCGTGAGAGTAGTCTGTACTATGAACAGGTACAGCTTAACTTTTGACAGTCAGTTGATCAGCTAAAAGAAAGTGGCCTGACATCCTTTGCATCTGCTTGTATTGTAAATGAAGCATACATGCAGTTCATTCTAGATTCTTTTCTTTAAAACTTGTTGACATAGTATTCAACACTTGGGACTCAGAGATACAGACACGGTAACTATAGATACTTATTTTCCTGTTGAACCTTCCATATAGTGTGTGCTATTTCAGGACCAGTAGAGAAAATGTAACAAAGGAGTCGGGGAGGGATCTATGGCCCTTGACACCTACACTGAGATCACCATTCATTCATTCAACACAAATGTATTTAAAGGGTCACCATGTTCAAGGCACAAAGCCCTGGACCCATCAATAAAACCAGACAGACACAAGTCCTGTCCTCACAAGGGAAGACCAGCAATAGGTAGAATAAATGAGTTAAGTATATAGTATGTTAAAAGGTGGTCCCTACTGTTGGGGGAGGCGGATAGAGCCTGAAAAAGGGTCTTATGGGAAAGGCGGGCCTTATGGGAAAGGTGACACTCAAGCAGAGCTCTGACTCTGAGGCAGAGAACCACGTGGCCATATCAGGGAAGAGCATTCTCGGCAGAGAGAACATGGGAGTGTCTTCCGTGCACCAGTCACGCTGCGCTCAGAACCGCAAGGACGGAGATGAATCAAGCATGGCCCTGCCCCCAGGGAGTCGACAGGCTAGAAACAAGACTCAGGGTTGCAAATAAATGTCGTGGTAAAGTTGTACAAGCTCTATGGTAGGTAGAATTTTTTTCTTTTAATCTGCATTGAACTAAATTAAAATAGGAGTTGTTACTCGCATTTCAAGAAGGAAACCAGTATATGGGATGAACTGAAGCACCTCTTACCAGGAAAGCTTCTCAGCCTCTCCCCTGAGCTGATTTCTCCTTGGACTCACTGACTCTCATCAGGGTGCCTGACTCTTGCCCACTGCCACAGCTGCTTCTGAGGGGTATTTGATCTTTAGCTTCAGGCCTCGTCTGGGCCTCGCTGTCACCCTAGTTAAGCTGAAGATTGGAGCAGAATGCATCTCCCTGAACAGAATGCGTCTTGGCCCTCTGGGAGAGTGCTCTCGGAATCTTTTGCGGCCAGTGCCTTGCCTGCCTTGTTAGAAAAGGAATTCTCAGGTGCCCAGTGCTTGACCACCTGACCTGAGTTTGCAGATTCCTGACATCCCAGTCCCAGGCAGAGGATGGCTTTTCAGGTTCCTCTCAAGAGCATCTCACTTCCTTTGCTTCTTGCCTCCCCTGACAGTGATGGCAGCGGTCCCCCTTCCCCAGGTATCCTTCACCTCCTGCTCTACTCTGACAGGTAGAAATAGGGTTTTTAATCCCATCTTTATGGTTGAGGAGGAGACAGATGCCGAGAAGTTCAGTAATCTAACCCACATCACCCAGCCATGAGTGACGGAGCCTGTACTTGCTCCACGGCACCAGGCCGCTATCTATCAGGGAACTTGCCTCTCCTCCTTGCTTTCTGCCCACCCCGGGCTTGCATTTAAAAGGGAGGCATGTGTGCGCACCACTGATGAAAAGGTGCAGATCCTCCCTGGGCGCACAGGCTCTGAGACCTTATTCCAGAGATGCCTTTCTCACAGCAGCCTCCTCACAGGCCACTGGACCGCCCGGCATGAAGCTACGAGGATCACCCTTCTCTTCGTCACAGTTCTTCCTCCCCCAGCACCTTCTTTAGTTTCTTGTTGCTTTTCATACTAAAGTTCTTTCCTTAGTTTAGCATTCAGAGTCTTCTTTTTTTTTAGGCTACCTACTCCCCTCTGCTCTAAGAAGACTCTGTTTTCAGCCCTTGGTGCTCAGGCTCAGCTGCCTCCACCACCCACGGGGGAATTAGGAGACTCATTCCTTCTCCTTCAGGGCCTCTTCACCAGCGTCTCTGTGGTACTACAGGAATCTTCCCAGAAGACCCTCTGCCACTGAAGCTGTGCCTCTGTGCTATCTCCCCGCAGACGTTACTCATTCATGTTTGCTGGTGTGTTCCTTGGTCTCTGAATATTTACTCCACTCTCCCCAGCTGGATCGTACTCCCTTTGGAGGCACAAACCAAATCTCATAATTTCATACATACTTGAACAGAGTCAATTCGTGTTCATGATCTGATCGGCTAATCTATTTTATCTTTTACTTCCCGGGCTTATAAATTCCAAATTCAGAGAAACTTCACTCTTATTTACAAAAGCTTCAAATTCTAACAACGAGAAAATAAAGTTTAAGGCCTCCAACACACTCAGTTCTTAATCCATTTCAGGGTTCCCAATTGTTCCCAGTTCATTCTTCTTGCCCAGGGTGTATTGCCCTTGCTCAGCACTGAATGATAGGGAAAGAATTGGCCTTTCTTTACTGCATAACTGACTTTACTTTTGTTAGCAGGTTAAAATCAGCCCTTCCATTTCACTGCAGTATTATATTGGTGGCATTTTTATTTAAGGGAAGGAAAAAAAAAAAGCTTTCTTCCACATGAACTTTTGTTACAAATCAGTTTATTGGGGCCAATCAATGGGCAGGACCTATGAAAGGGTGTGGATTATCTGGTTAGTCCTTTGTGTGGCAAAAGGCTTAGATACTGCTTAGTACTTGGCTCATTCTTCATCATGTAAAGAAGTGTTTTTTTGAAGGATCAACACCTGACTGAGCCCTGCCTTTTTCATGGTAATGTTTTCACCTGAGTTGCTTCTTATAGTAGTAAGAATTAGTTAACTAATACTTATTTAACCTTGGAACAATGTTTATCATAATCCGATTGGCAGATAGTCATTTTATTTAGGCCTTTTCTTTATTGCATCAGAACTGGAAAATCTCAGAGTATTCTGGAAACAGTTTTTTCCCAAGTAAATTATCTCTCTGCCTCTTTTCTTCCCATCAAGGGGCATGTTTTGTTTGGCACTATAGATTCAGACTGGTAGCCACACATTAACAAGTTGGATTTCTCTTTCTGGGTTGAGCTCTACTTCTGTTTTAAAGCTGGCCTTCCCACCTCATACTGCTGGCAACTTTTTCTCCAGAATGATTTAGGATATTAAATATATTCAGAGCTGGTTTTTCATGATGAAGCTGCCTCATGAATACTACCACTAATTAATATACAAAATGACCCAGAACAATTTAATTATTTGGTAATGTTTTTTGGTGTTTTCTCGAAGATGATGCTTACAAGTCAAGGCCTGAACTTGCCTGGGTCATGACCTCTCTGCAGCGTTTGCAGTCTTGTTAAACAAGAAGAAAAGCAAAACATAAATTAGCGTCTCCATTATAAGTTGCTCCACATTTCCCAGTCTTTCAACACTCTGAAGCGCATAGTCACTGGTAACGTAAGACAGAGTTTCACTAGGAAAATGGCCATTCCAGCTTTTAGAATGGTTAGCAAGCCATTCTTCGAGGGCCCAGTGTTATCCTTTGTAAGAGAGGAGCAAAATGAGGGAGCTTGAATTATGGACTTAGGAACATTGGAAACCTAAAGAAAAAAAAGCAAAGTAACAGTTAACTTTTTTTTTTTTTTTAAGTTTGTTCTTTTTAAAAATATTTATTTGGCTGCGCCAGGTCTTAGTGGCAGCGTGTGGGAGCTAGTTCCCTGACCAGGGATCAGACCTGAGCCCCCTGCATTGGGAGTATGGGATGTTAGCCACTGGACCACCAGGGAAGTCCCAACAGTTACCTTTAATTGTAATGAAGATGTACCAGCCTATGTGGTTTTGAGATATGTTCCCAAGTTTTCAGAATTTAGTGTTGAAAAACAGCTTGAATGTAAAAAGCACCACTTTACTGTTACATAGTAGAAGTTTATACGTCTTTAGTTAGTGTTAGTTGCTCAGTCGTGTCCGACCCTTTGTGACCCCATAGACTGTAGCCCACCAGGCTCCTCTGTCCATGGGATTCTCCAGGCAAGAACACTGGAGTGGGTGCCACTCCCTTCTCTAGGGGATCTTCCCAACCCAGGGATCGAACCTGTACCGCATGCATTGCAGGCAGGTTCTTTACCATCTGAGCTACCTGGGAAGCCCTCCTCTGTCTTTATGTTTTTAATTACCCCTGACATCTCAGTTTTTGTTATTTTGCCTTTGGATGTATGTTTCTGCTCCTTCAGACTTGGAATGTCCTTCCCCTTCATCTCCAAGTCAGCCCACTCACTCGTTAGGACAGTTCAGATATTGTCTCCTCCAAAGGAAAGGGGGATGTTTCTCTGCCACACATTTCTCCCCTCTTCCATGCCATCCTGCGCCTCTCCCTGCACCTCTCCGTATTGTATTGCAGTGTTCTCTTTTGTATCTGTCTCTCTGTATGTCTCAGGTCTGTTCCATATTCAGCCAGTAGCTTGGTGAGGGTCTGTTGACAATGTGTTTGATTTTTAGCGAGTTGATTTCTTGAATAATAACAATGATTGCCCTTTAATCTCTATACTTCATAGGTATACTTCTCTCTCATAGTCTTTGCACGGGCACTTGATATGCCAATTACTGCTTATACCAGAAAGCCTCAACTTTGTTTCTTTGGTGGGCTGTTGTTTATGTTCTTACAATATCTATTCTTGTCCCAACAGATGGACAAAAACAATCAATTAAGACTGAGAAAAGCTAGCATACCTTATTAGCAATAGTGGTTTAATATTTACAAAACCCAAAGTGTAATTGTTTGGGCTTCTGATCCTCAGTTTCTTAAAATATTTAATTTTTATTTCCTCGTTTAACGCCCTGAGTTTCTGAGATCTGAGAATAGGTGTAATGATGGAATTAAAGGCTTATCTGTGGAATGAGTGTGTATCATAAATCTGGTGACATAGTTTAAAGTCCATTCTTCTTCCATTTTCCAAGTAAACATTTTTAAAATGTGTTTTTCTTCATGAAAAAAAAAGGCAGTATACAGTTTTGGATTCTGGCTTTGGTTTCCATTCTTGGCTCTCTTATTTATTAGTTATTAGACCTTGAACAAATTAGTCAAATCTATAAGACTTAATCCCTCCCATAGTAAAGTGGAGATAATACTGATACTTAATTCTTGGGAGCATAATGGACACTGAATGAGAGATCAATCTAAAAAGGCACCGTGCTGCAAATAGGAGTAAATGGATGTCTTCATGTTGAGGGGTGAGGTACCCAGACCCCGTGCCTCATGGATTGCCATGAAGTATGTTGGAAACTAGGCTGTATAGCCCTCAGGAAGGAGACTGAAAGATTCTCTGGGGAAAATGTACACATCCTGACCTTTGAGGGACCCCAGTAATCAGCCAAGTCTTACCATCCTATCGTGAAACCCTCAGATTCAGAGCTTCCAGTTATTAGTTTAACTCTTAAATATGAGTAGTCATCCAACAATCACCAGGCACTTAAAGAAAACCACAATGAACAAATAAGGGGGG
>SJYA01002495.1:1277332-1297940 GCA_006410615.1 Neotragus moschatus | reverse complement strand
GTGGGGGGGGAGGTGGGGGGGGGGAAGAACTCAGAGGAAACAAAGATAAAGCAGAGGAAATAAAAAAACATTTTTAAAAATATTTAAATATTTTTTTAAAAAATAAGGTCGTATCCATGAAATATAACAGTATGTGATTTTTATTTAAAAAAAAGGTACATTCAGGAAATAAAGAGTGACTTATCTGAAGGTTTGTAACTTATAGGACATAGAGGTAAAGGAAAGATTTTTTTAAGTTTTGTATTTTTTAAAAGTTAGAAGCAATGAGTCAGAAAATCAAAATGGCATCAGTCTTCTAGTCAGCAGCACTGAAAATTAAGACAATAGAACAATGGCTTGATGGTTCTGAGGGGAAAATGATTTCTAGCCTGATTCTCTATAGCCAAGCTATCAAGTATGAAGTGTACAATATTAAGGATGGAATAAAGGCATTTCCAGGTCTTAAGTTTTTACCTCCTATACACTTTTTCTCAGGAAGCTTTTGAAGTCTGTGTACCATGAAAAAGAGGGAATAACCAGGGGGGAAAAAAAAACAGAGGGCTAGGAGACAGGGAATCTCAGAGAGGAGAGAGGAAGATTCCAGAGCGATAGCTTGTACAGCCAGCACAGAGAACAGTCAGATCAGATTGAGCTCTGAGAACAGAGGACTCCACGAGGGCAATGCCCTCAAGAAAAAGCACCTAAGTGGTTTCTCTGATGGCTCGGTGGTAAAGAATCCGCCTGCCAGTACAGTAGACACCGGTTCAATCCCTGATCGGGAAACACCGTACATGCCACAGGGCGACTAAGCCTGTGCACCACGGCTGCCGAGCTTGTGCTGTAGAGCCTGTACTCTGAAACACGAGAAGCTACTGCTGTGTGAAGCCCCCGCACCACGACAAGAGAGTCGCGACTGCTCCTGGAGAAAAGCCCTCGTGGGGCAGTGAAGACCCAGCTCAGCCAAAAATGAATAAATTTTAAAAAATACACCCAAACTTTAAAATTCCTGCTTATTTAACTTATATGCAGAGTACATCATGAGAAACGCTGGGCTGGAAGAAGCACAAGCTGGAATCAAGATTGCCTTGAGAAATATCAATAACCTCAGTTATGCAGATGACACCACCCTTATGGCAGAAAAGCCTGTAGATGGAAGTGAAAGTGGAGAGTGAAAAAGTTGGCTTAAAGCTCAACATTCAGAAAACGAAGATCTGGTCCCATCACTTCATGGAAAATAGATGGGGAAACAGCAGAAACAGTGTCAGACTTTATTTTTGGGGGGCTCCAAATCACTGCAGATGGTGATTGCAACCATGAAATTAAAAGATGCTTACTCGGAAGAAAAGTTATGACCAACCTAGATAGATAGCATGTTGAAAAGCAGAAACATTACTTTGCCAACAAAGGTCCGTCTAGTCAAGGCTATGGTTTTTCCAGTGGTCATGTATGAATGTAAGAGTTGGATTGTGAAGAAAGCTGAGTGCCAAAGAATTGATGCTTTTGAACTGTGGTGTTGAAGAAGACTCTTGAGAGTCCCTTGGACTGCAAGGAGATCCAACCAGTCCATTCTGAAGATCAGCCTTGGGATTTCTTTGGAAGGAATGATGCTGAAGCTGAAACTCCAGTACTTTGACCACCTCATGCGAAGAGTTGACTCATTGGAAAAGACTCTGATGCTGGGAGGGATTGGGGGCAGGAGGAGAAGGGGACGATTGAGGATGAGATGGCTGGATGGCATCACGGACTCGATGGACGTGAGTTTGAGTGAACTCTGGGAGTTGGTGATGGACAGGGAGGGCTGGCGTGCTGCGATTCATGGGGTCACAAAGAGTCAGACATGACTGAGCAACTGAACTGAACTGAACATGTTAGGACATATTGGCATGATATTTGTGGCTGTATTTGTTTGGGGATAAATTTGTGATAAGTACCTGATAAACTAAGCAAAGGAGGGAAATGGCAATTATTAGTTCTTAACAAGAACAAAATGTTGCCCAAGAAATGATACTACATGGCTTAGCCATAAATCATATTTATATAATCATAATAAATACTCAGTATAGATTTAACCAGAGACTGTGAAGTCATTATATTGGAAGGATGAGAAAAGGGACATATTGGAGATGCAGGGGTTAGTGCAAAATTAGTATTAAGTCTCCATCTTCCATAATAGGAATTCAGGAAATATTTAAAGCCGAAAAGAAAGATCTAAAAATAATAGAGTGCTATTGTTATTTAAAGATAAGGAAGTAAATACAAGAAGAAAAACCCAGAGAATAGAAAATGGCTGCTTCTGCAATGTGGGAATCAGGAATGGTGGCCTAAGCCTGATATAGTTTTTAAACATTCCCTGTTCCATTAGGGGGCTAAAAATTAAAATGAAGTTAAAAACATTAAATAAGACAATTATGTGGAACATATAGAACCACACCTTTCACTGCTGCATAAATGTAAACAGTTACTATTACCTGAGGAACTCTCCTTAAAAGCATTTAACCCTACATATGTTGAGATATGTATATATTGGCTGTGGAGCTGAATTACAGACGTATATTAGAGTATCTTTCGGTTTGGTTTGTGTATCTTCCTGCTTTTCTGACCCAGGATGTTACTGATGTGGATGAGGCGAAAGAACAGTGGCCTCTTTCTGGACTGCATGCTGAAGAAAGTGTCACTTTTTCCAAATCATGCTGTTGATAACATTTTAAAATGATTTTTCAAGAGACTTCCCTAGCAGTCCAGCGGTTAAGATTCCCCACTTCCACTGCAGGACAGGAAACTTAAGATCCCACATGCCATGTGATGTGGCCAAAAAGAAGATTTTCAAGAAGATAATTCTGAATTTTTTCCTTCTGTTTTGCCTAAGCATTTGCATTTCTGCAGTTAAATAAATTGGTATTGTTCAGGCTTAGTCTAGTTTCCTAATGAGTTCTTTCCTTTGTGTTTTAACATGTTTTTTCCCTATGATCAGGGTCGCAAGCTTCTAATCATTGGGACCACGAGCCGCAAAGATGTCCTTCAGGAGATGGAAATGCTTAACGCCTTCAGCACCACCATCCACGTACCCAACATCGCCACAGGGGAGCAGCTGCTTGAGGCTCTGGAGGTAAGGATGAGGGAGGAGAGTGCACACTGCCCAAAGCAAGGAGCTACGGGTGCCCCAGGCACCACACCTGGTGTTTAGTTTCTGTGTTAACACAAAACACGGAACCCAGGACACACCTCCAGTCACTTTCAGGAATTAGAGGAAAAAGAGAGAAATACAAGTGAAAGTGAAGTAATTCTTCATTCCTCAGTGGGAGCAGCATGCAAACTGCCAGGAATGAATTACTCTGTGCCCAGCACGACTAACACATGTAGATTATATGGGCCAGAAGCTTTGGTGGTGGGGAGGGAAGTAGAATAATCAATATATAGAAAACTCAGTTCTTCATACTAGCATTCAGTCCATTTACTTGCAGTTAACCCCTTTATTAACAAGTTCATAATCTGGAAATGTTTCCTTCTTTGAGGATGACATAGTCTTTAATTTTTTAAAAAATATATATCCTTTATTAAACTTCTGATTAATATTAGTGTTCACAAATGACTTGATGAAGTGTTAAGAAAGATTATTTAGTTACTTGTTCAGCAGCGATAGAGTCAGGCAGGCTTCTTAAAATCCTCAAGACCTGTACAGTTGGACAGACTCCCAACAAAATAGAAGCTATATGATAAATGTTTCCAGCTTACCTGTTTGAGCAGTTTTTGTGCCGAGGTTGAGTGAGAGAATTAAATTTAGTCTGCTTTGACATATACAGATTATTCTTAGAATGGAATGTTAAAAATTTTAACTGATATTTATTATGGATTGGAGCTATTTTTCCCCCAGCAAACATATCTCTAAATTATACTGAAGGTCCATAAGAAAATAAGCTTTAAGATTCCAGTTTTCATTTTCATAATTGCACTTAATGGCTTCAGAAAAGTCAAGTTGGATTTTAAAATATGAGAGAATTCTATCAGCTTGAACCATTCTTTTAAGGGTAAATGTGGGAATTAATGTAGTTGATGTCCTTATATAAAGCTTTCCTTTTATTGTTTTCGTAGCTATTGGGCAACTTCAAGGATGAAGAACGCACCACAATTACACAGCAAGTCAAAGGGAAGAAAGTCTGGATAGGAATCAAGAAGTTACTAATGTTGATTGAGATGTCCCTACAGGTAAGATGCTTCCTTCTCTATGTGGTTCAGACACAGAAGGTTCTCAATATTATCCCAACAGGTGTCATCGTTCCCTCTCACCAAGATTCTAAGTTGAAAGTCTCCTATATTATTTCCAGAGTCAAGTTGGTGTTAGTAACCTGCTTCAGAGATCAAACAACAACTTATTGGTACTTTCTTTCCCACTTCTTAAAATTCAAAAACAGAAGAAAAGATGATAAAATTAAATTTTAATTTACAGAGTCACTAGGTTTTACAGTTAGAAAAGACTTGAAAGAACAACTTCTGCTGCCCCCTCATTTTAGAGGTGAGGATCCTGAGAGTCCCACCAGTTGTCAGTGACTTAACCAAGGCCGCAGCTAGTGATCTAACGGGGTGGAGGTGGGGGACCTGGCATTGCCCGGCAGAAGTCAGGAAGCGATGCGCAGACGCCAGAGGGGGCCTGGGAGACTGTTTCAAGGGCCAAGGTGGTTGAGCGTAGAGATTAGACAGAGGCTGCATGTATTCTGCCCTGGCAGGGCTCCTAGAAATTCCACACAAACTACTGTAGGGTTGAAGCACTGGGGATCACACAGAACACTAGGCCCCAGGCTACTGCCTGGGCAAAAACAGGTGACTTCTTTGAGACCTTCTCACGTCTACTGGCAGCTTACCTCTCTTCTTTTTGTAGCTCTACCCCTCCCTGTGCCTGTCCTGTGTCTTCTTGTCCTTATCTGACTTACTAGGTAGATACTAAATGTGTCCCCTCGAAGCTGTATGAGTTCAGGGATCTTGGCTCTCACTCACTAGTAAGTCCACAGCTCCTGGAACAGAGCTGGACACATAGTGAGGCCCTCAGCCAATTTCTGTTGAATGAATCTCTCCTGGGTCCTTGGTGGACAGACTGGCTGCAGTCTGAGCATCATGCATTAACACTCAGTCCTGTTGTTCCCGCAGTGTGAGCTGTGGGTGGCAGAGGTGAAATTTATTTCATTTACTGCTGAAATAGGCTCTTAGACCAATAACAAATTGCAATCACGAAGTGAACGCTTTTTTAATCTTTGCTGGTCAATTTATTTTAAAATTGTGGCTTTCAGAAACCTTCCGCTGGACTATTTTTAAGCCAGTTTATTTCTATTTTTCCGTATGAGCAGTAAATTAAAGTTCCAGACTAATCACTTTACTGAGGGTTATTCTTGGTAAAGGTGCACATACATTTGTATTGGCTCTTTCCTTGGAAGAGATAAATCTGTCAGACAGTCAGCTCTATGCTTCATTTCTTTAAGTTTCAGCACGATTTTTTTTTTTTTTTCAATAATTGCATAGAAGAAACTATGTGGGTTTTTCTCCCCAATCCCTACCCCTTCCTCTCTTCCTTTGATGCCCGCAGGTCAGTGATCAAGTTAATGCCTCCTCTGTTTGTGGGGTGGAAAGTGAGAGTGGGGCACTCAGACCTAATCTTCAGCGACTGACACTTCATAGGCCTCTGAGTTTGAACCCCTTCACGTCAAATGGATTTCGTGCAGCTGAGTGAATTCTCTTTAGATCTGCCTTAGCGAGACCGAGTCTAAGGAAGAGGCATGTAGTTTAGCCGAATATAAGTCATGTTACCTCTCTGTTCACCATACACAATTCTGTTAAAACTTGCACAGTGCTGAGGATCTGCTCTGACTGGATGTCACCTGAGGGAATAAAGTCATTTATCTAGATTACTTTTTTCCTCCCTTCCCCTTGACTTTTAATTCCATGGCTACAGGCAAGTCAGTAAGTCGTTGCTCACACATATTAAATATGTTTAATGGGCAAAGACCTGCAAGTACTGACTACAGCAGAGCTCCAGCCAGTTCCTTTTTTTTTGAAAAAGAACTTGACAATTGATTCATATGTAATTCTATTCCCAAAGAGGAAAAATGTTTCTCTTGTTAACTATTCACACTTTTTCTTAGCCCTTTGTAGTCTGACCTCTTAACTTTGATACATTTAAAACTTGGATTTTGAGGGGTATAGAAGAAATCTTTTTTAAAAAAAGTGGTTGGAGGGGGGGATCCAATTGCACATTTACCCGCAGCTGCACGGAGCATTTGAAAGCTATTCCTGGAGGGCAGGGAGTTCCCTCTTGGGGAACAGGCTCTTGCCCTGGAACATTTTTTCAAAGTTAGGTGTGTTTCTTACAATAAAAATTCATCTTCAGGAATTAAAGCTGTTTTTAATTATCTTTTTTTTTTTTTTAACAACTTCACATCTCTGGTAGACCAATGAGAATAAAACAAAATTAAGCAAGTTCATAGAAATTTGAATATGAGGAACTTCCCTTGTGGTCCAGTGGCTAGGACTCCATACTCCCAAAGCAGGGGGCCCAGACTTGGTCCCTGGTCAGGGAACTAGATCCCACATGCCACACCTAAGACCTGATGCAGCCTAAACAAATAAAATTAAAAAGAAAGAGAAAAGATATATGGTGAAATTTTTTTTTAAGAAATATGAAATGAAAATGAATAGGGATATTTAATAATAGCAACCCAGACCCTACAACCTGAGCAAGAACTGAGTCCCCCATCTTTTCTTAGACTCACAACGCTGTTCTCAGTCCCAGGAGACCTGGATTATCCAGAGAGCATGTCAGACGAATCACCCCCACTGATTTTTTTAGTTTCAGCACAACCGTTATCGTTAATTATGAAGAAAAAACTGTGCCGGGCACACCAAGATTAAGAAAAGCTAAAGAATCACTCATACAGAGTTAATAGGCTATTTTTTTTTTTTACTGTTTAATTAGCATCATTTGGCTTCTTCCATTTTGGTCCCACTTTCATGGCTTGGATGAGCCCTATGAATTGGATGCCATTTGCACCCCAGTGACTAGCCAGCCCTGCTCTCACAACATGCTTCTCAGGGCCACCTCCTCACCCAGCACCAGCTAAGGGGTCGCTGGGCTGAGCTGCCTGTGGATGACCTCGTGCATAGCGATTCTCTGTGCTCCAGAATCCCTCCTCACTTCCCTTAAGTGACACGGTGCACTTTGCTGTGTAGCAGACTACTGGTTAAGGAGCAGGTAACATTTCCATGGCTCACCAAAGCCCCGAGAAAGTATAAAACCAGTCATTTTCTTGGCATGAAGTAAGTGCATCATTTTTAGAAGGCACCACTAACCCATCTTCTTTATTCCTTCTGATGTATTTAGATGGATCCCGAATACCGTGTGAGAAAATTCTTGGCCCTCTTAAGAGAAGAAGGAGCGTAAGTACATACGACACTTGAGACCTCCAGCCAGACTCCCCAGTCTTGTAAACCCGTGTGCCTGTTCTAAGAGTTGCTGTACAGTGCCTGTGAATTTGAATTCTCAACCTCTCTTGCACAACTTTGTTTCCATTTATTAGAATTCTCCGCTGTGTTGTAGGTCTAGGAGACCCAGCAAGGAAGTGGGTTGTACTGTTGGTTTGCTCTCCCTGTCCTGCTTCGCAAAACTTCCTTGTCACAAGGCAGGAAAAAGCACGATGGTACATATTTATTGGAACCTGCTTTTAAATGCATGGAGTGTAAACATTTTCTTTTGTGAAATGCTCTTCTAATGGCAAATGCATAGAGAAAAATGTGGATAAACTGCTAAGAAGCTTTTAGTGTGGTTTGGTGGTGAAGGGCTTTTTGCAGACCCTTCATCTGTTTTTCGTTGTGTTTTGGTTATTTCTTTTTCAGTAGCCCCCTCGACTATGACCATGAACTATTTTCAAATGCAAAGTGACCAAGGTGGAGATGGCCTGGGATCATCACTCGGCCTCCTCGAGTTACTGAACACAGTGAAATGTCCCCTGCCTTCGACACGTGCTCACACTGCANCCTCTTTTTTCTCTCCCCGTGAAAGCAGCATACATTGTATTAACTTATGTCTCTTGTTAAACAAGATTACTGTCTTTGTGTTTTGTCCAGAACTATATTGAAGAAATACAAATATTATATTGTTTAATGCAAATGAAGGAATGCAATAAAGAGTACGTATACTTGAAAACATCCTGTAACAGACCAGTATTTTGTACAAGACAACATGCATAACTGACCAGAGTATATGAAGAAAGGGCTCAGAAAAGCCCCTCCTTGTTTTAACTAGTGTAAGGAGATGGTTTTTATTTTAAAATCTCTGACTTTAATTATTTAGAAAATAATATAGTTAATTTGACAAATATAGTTCGGTAGCTAGTTTTATATATAAAGTTGGCACACAAGAAGAATCTTTATACCCCCTTTACTTACTTCCTCTTATTAAAAAACTGAAGTACACCAAAGGCACAAGCGGGTTAGCAGTAAACCAGAAAGGAAAATTGTTTCCCAAGTAGAATCAGTCCTTCGTGTGACACATGAGAAACCAAAAGATGCAGACACCCTCAGTGAGATTTCTTCACTTGGTTCCTTCTGGTATCCTTCATCCATTTGGCAGGTTTCTGAGCTCTCACATCTTTTAGCCTCAACTCTGGTGCTTAGAGGTGGCTCAGGGTAGGACTAATGGTCACCCCGAAAACCAGCAAGACCTGTGGGGAGAGGTTGGCCTTGGAGCTTCTCTGACTGCGGGGTCAGGCCCCTGGGAGCTGTCCACACCCTCCTGCGAGGAGGCCTCCGAGGATCGTCCTGGTCCCTGTGTAACCTTGGGATTGGAGGGCTTCAGCCTTTCCAGAACTCTTCAGAGCTGATGCTCAGCAGAGCAAGTATATAGCACAACCTGGTGATGAAAGCAGTGGTGACTCCTCTGGCCGCTGCTTAATTTCTGCAGATGAACTGTTAACAGGGTACTTTTTGTCAGAAGATGTAATTGAAACCTCAAAAAAGGGGGTTATTTTTTCCTCCCTAAAGTTTTACAACTTTACTGAAACACTTTTTTTTCCCCTTAGTATAACAGAAAAACTGGATCATGGTAGTTAAACCTGAAATATGTTTTAAGGCTGCCTTTTCATATCCTATGGGTTTCCCTTGTGGCTAAGCTGGTAAAGAATCCAACTGCAATGTGGGAGACCTGGGTTCAATCTCTGGGTTGGGAAGATCCCCTGGAGAAGGGAAGGGCTACCACTAGTATTCTGGCCTGGAGAACTCCATGGACTGTTGTAGTCCATGGGGTTGCAAAGAGTAGGACACAGCTGAACAGCTTTCACTTTCATATCCTAAAAATTACAGTGAACAGCCTAAGTTTCAGCAACAAGTCTTAAAGTAGATTCAAGTGTGTCTAATAATCAAATCCTGGTAAACAGAGTTGTCAAAGCACTGAGTCAGCTATAAACAACCAACCCAGCCCAAACACAGAAGGTAAAGATTTCATTTTCCTTGCCTGACAACTTGATCTATCAGCCTCTTCAGAGAAGTGACTGGGAAAGGTGCGTGAGAGAGTTCAGAAAAGCATGTAAATTTCAGAAGTTATTGCAAAATGACCCGAAGTTTCTCTTCAGCTTGGCAAGCGGTACCCCAACTGGAGCCGGGCCCGTGGAGGGTGTGTGCTGGGTGGACACCGTGGCATTAAGACGCAGGAGATGGCGCCTGCGATCGGCAGGAATCCCAAGAAGTGGAGACAGTTTGCAAGGAGGACTTGGGTTTGACATTTTCCCAACATACACTCGTCACACAGCTGACTCTATCACTCTGTTTTCGGGAGTATAAGATGAATGCAGAGATAACGTTTTGCCTCCTAGCAAGTTCTCTGTTGAGCTAGGAGAAATGATGACACTGTAGCANGACAGTTTGCAAGGAGGACTTGGGTTTGACATTTTCCCAACATACACTCGTCACACAGCTGACTCTATCACTCTGTTTTCGGGAGTATAAGATGAATGCAGAGATAACGTTTTGCCTCCTAGCAAGTTCTCTGTTGAGCTAGGAGAAATGATGACACTGTAGCAACCGTAATTTTGCTGAAATATCAGCAACTTTACTGGTGTGTGTGTGTGTGTGTGTGTGTGTGTGTGTGTGTAGGTCAACCTCACACAGTAGCGCACTATCCTCAAACGTACCTAGAATAATGCCACCATCATCATTCCCCGCTCTCTGCTTCTTCCTCCTGCCTTTATTTGTAGCTCATCCTTGAACTGTCTCACAGACTTCCCTTCTTCCTTCATAAACTAACACTGCTTTGAAAAATAATAATGCCAAACTCATTACATTATCTTCTTTTTTTCTTTGGGACTTTTTTTGGGGGGGATCTTCCTCTTGTTTTTAGATGTTCAATAGCATTTATGCTTCTGGAGAAGTGAAATGTTCAAGCACTGCTATAAACTGTGTTCTCTTTAATCATAGAACATAATTAATCATAGGATTACAAATGGGCTTGGTGAGTGTGACTAGGGACCATTTGAACATTTAGCAATTTTATAGGTTAAAAAACAAGTACCCAAAGTACTGGGGTCGATGAGTATTATTAGCTTTATGTAAAAGTGAAACATGAAGACAGGCAGCCCCATGAGTCAGGGAGATCTGTATCCTTTCCACATCCCATTCATTGCACAAATGAACCATTTTTGTGGGTTCAACTTTTCAGGTACTAAATACACGTCATGGGCACAAGAAAATTCATGAACTTCTAGGAGCCCTCCCTCATCGGAGGTTAGAGCCCAGGCAGCCCACCTCCACCACAGAAGGCAGATTCTTCTGTTTTCCTCGTTTCTTCTGTGAAGTGAGATGAATTTACTTAATTCCTAATAAAAGGAGAGAAAACCTTTTTGCTGTGCCAGATAAACTGAAGGTGACATTTTATGGGCAGGCCTGAAGACCAAAGGATTGTCTGTGATCATAAAACTGAGTTACAGCATCTGGTTGTTGAAAAGGCGTTACTGTAAGCTTCGGGTGAGTCCTTTTGAAGCCGCGGTCCAAGGAGAGCATGCCCTCCCTAGAGCATGCCCACTGGTGGGTCTGTTCTGCCCAAATAAGTCTAACCCTTCCAGTGACGCCCATTCTAGAGGCCAGGGCACACCATTTCTTCCTTCTCACCAAGCTACCCCTTCCAAAGCTTGGAATGGAGCTAGCAGGGGAGAGCCATTTCCACTCAAAGTTTAATTTTCAGGAGGGCAAATTCTGTTTCCCCAATAAATAGAGTTGAAAACATGGATTCGAAAGGGATTAAGTTGGTGGCCAACCCCATGGTCCATTAGCCTTGAGCCATATCTTTTTGAGTGTCTGTGACATTAATTTGTGCATTGGAAGTGCTGGAGTCTATGAGATGAATTACTGCCCAAGTCACTCAGGTGTAAAAGTGGAAGTTCTTTTAGAGGCTGACTTAGAACAAAGTAAGCCTGTGAGAAAGCCCTTGAGTAGATCAGACCTATTGTCCATGACATCTCAGGTGATCTTGCTGAGAAAACAGAAGAGATGACCTTAAGTTGGGCCCGTCATTTCAGAGTGAAAGTGAAGGCTCCCACGTTTAGAACCTGATATTCTGGACTTCCTGAGCATGACTCTGGAAACTCCACACACTGTACAATGTATCCGTTTTCAGTTCGTTTACCTTCTCTTTAATGACTTAACAGAAAAAGACTGCATGATGAAATATATTTTCTCCAAATATATATATATTTATATAATATATAATCTTAGTTAACTCAAAGGTATATACATTGTATAATAAATAATATTTATAAAAAGAGACTTTTTGAATATAAAATCAAAAAGATCAACAACTTCTACAACTTTTTACAAAACTTTGGATACAGCAGGTTGGTAGGAAATTTCTGTTGGATACTATGACCTGACTACGGCAAGAATAATTACAGTGCACTCAATGTACTATTATTAAATAATTACTTGTCAGCTACTTGAATACGCCCCAGAAACATGACTTTATCACTTTTAATATAGAATACATAGATAGGAAAAGACTGTTGTGAAAATTGGTATCCATTCTGCCAAAAGAATTCTCACATAAAGCAAGCATTATCTGGTTGACATGACTTAAAACTTTTCCAGTCTTAAGAGATGCGATGGGGAGGGGCATTTCAGACTCTAGAGGGGGTGGCATGAGGATCTTGGGCAGGGCTCGATGCCAGCAGAGTCGGGTGTGCAGGCACAGCTTCTAGGTGATCGTCTTGGGCGAGCCTGCCTGAGCACGCAGGAAGATGGCTTCACCCGGTATCTTAGGTCAGTGTTAGGCAGACCAGAGAGAGAAGCGGGAAAGGAGGGAGTCCCTCGTTCTAGCCTAGGCCCCTAGTGCATGTCTTCTTTCTGATTTCTCCTTAAGGCAGAGCCACTTGCCGCCACCGTGCTCACTCCCCCTAAGACCCTCCAGAGGACCCGCGTGCATCAAGGAGAACTCAGCTGTGAGATGCTCTACCCCAGGGAGCAAGTGACGGCCTGCCCCACTTTGAACACCTAACCCTGATCCTCGGAGACTGCGTGGACTGATGCTGTCGGCACACAGGTGAGGCCTGCAGACCTGTGTGAAGGAACTCTGCGTTTCTGGTTCCTCACACAGGCCAAAGGAAGAAACGGATGCAGGACAGTGTGTCCCAGAGGAGAGCAACGGAAGGAATCATCTGCATCCTCCCCATCTACTGGCCACAGAGTCGGAACTTGAGGAGCAGACGGCTGCTCTCCCTCTGACCCTCTGTCTCGTTTATACTCAGGTGACCTACAGTCCAGCTGTTCAACCTGGAGTTTGTATGGAGAATCTGCAGGTGAGCAGGGCTGGGAGGGGCAGAATGGCCCCTTTAAAGACACCACTTTCTTCAGGAAGCCATCTAAGCTGGAGAAGTCTTGCCCCCTACACATAACCTATTTACAACGTTCACTACAGAAAGGAAAAAAAAAAAAAGTACTGCGTTAATGGTGGAAACCGCAGAATGGTAGAAAAAGATTTTTGAGATCTGACTGCAGTTCACAAGAGCCTCTCGTGCAGAACAGGGTTACAGAGAAAAGGGGACTGAGAAGAACATACAGCTGCTCTTCAAACGCCCGGAACTCCCGGTTCTTCAAACTCGAAACCTGACTCTAACGATGGCCGTGGCCTCCCTACCACTTGATCCCAGCTAAACTTATGGCTTTTATCAGAATGTGAAAGTCTATCAGATTCGAATGGGAGTAGACAGAGAAAAAGAGACTGCGGGGCTTTGTCCTACTTCCTAACTCCCACCTCACAGGCATCTTGGGATGTCACCAGGAGAAGCCATCGGGAAACAGAATGTTGCCCACGTCGATGTCTTTACCACCAGGCAGAGCAGTTCACCTGAGCCCAGCCTGTTCTGTTGGAGTAGAAGTGGGTTTTTGTTTTCTTTTTCCATTTTTATTTTCTTTAACATGTGCAAAGATAAGCCTCGGGTCTGTCCCTATCAGACCCTGGAGAACTAAAAAAGAAAGCCCCTTCTTTAAAAACCACACACCATCCAGAGTAGGGTGAGAAACTTGAGATGAGAGAGAGGGAGGGAGGCCCCCCAGGCAGCGGCGGGTTGGGTCCAGGTCATTTACCACACGTGCGTCTGGCAAGAGTCCTGATTCCACGCTGTCTGATGCTGAGGGCCAAGCCCAGCTCTGGGTCCTGCTTCCCGTAGGGCTTCGGTGAATCTGCCCAGCCACACACTTCACCTGTTCCCAGTGCCCTTTGGGAAGCAAAGAGGAAGAATTAGGAACGTGGTTGTTTTCCCAGAGGGACCGCCCACAGGATGCAAAGCTCAGAGGCTGTTGGTTCCACGTCTCAGTGTTTCTCTTGAACTGGGAGGTAGCAGGGGGGACTCCAGTGGCTGTCCTATGCTCCTTACTCTCCCTGGGGTAGACTGCTGAGGAAGGGCGTGTGAGCTACAGCAGGGCTTGAGCGTCTATATTCTGGAATCCAAATCCTGCTTTCCCACCTTCTAGCCGGACAATAAAAAAATGCTGAGTGCCGAAGAACTGATGCTTTCAAACTGCTTTTCGAAGACTTTTGAGAGTCCCTTGAACAGCAAAGAGATCAAACCAGTCAGTCCTAAAGGAAATCAACCCCGAATATTCATTGGAAGGACAGATGCTGAAGCTGAACTCCAATACTTCGGCCACCTGATGCAAAGAGCTGACTCATTGGAAAAGACCCTGATGCTGGGAAAGATTGAAGGCAGAAGGAGACGACGGAGGATGAGATGGTTAGATGGCATCACTGACTCAATGGACATGAGTTTGAGCAAACTCCAGGAGATGGTGATGGACAGGGAAGCCTGGCATGCTGCAGTCCATGGGGTCGCGGAGTCAGACACAACTGAACAACTACCACCTTCTAGCTGGGGCTGGGGCAACAGAAAGCCAGTCTAGGTAACTCACCTGATAGAAGGAACCTGCCTTGCCTAGAGACTAGGAGAAACCCTGCAGATCTAGGGCCCAATTCCCAACTTTGTAGACTTTTGTCCACTGTTTCTGTATCAAGCTGTCCACGTAGAAGAAGGCCTATTTGCTGCATTATGCAAAATTCCTCTTCATGGGAGCACCAATGTACCTTCTCTTCATTTGTGTATGTATTTCAAGATATGTGTGTGTGCTCAGATATGTATTTACATGTCACAAAAGATTTGAAGCCCAAAGGGCTCTGATGGGCATTCCCCATCAACCCCAAACTCCTTGGTCAGTAGGAGACTTTTTACAAGAGGAGAAACAGACTCAGTGAGATTCCAAAGACATGTCCAAAGTCTTGAAACGACTCAGTGACAGAGCCAGGACTTGGGGTTTGCCAGGCCACCTGCCTCTCGTGCAGAGCCCTTTCTAGCCTGCTGCACTCACAGCATCGGGATAACAAAGGCACAAAACTGGTCCTCGTGAGGTGGGAAATCAGTGGTTCGCCTGAGACACCAAACACAGTTGACAAGCAGTGGAGAGGTTTTCTCCGTAAGGAAGGCCCTTATATAAGGGAAAGGCTTGAGCTCCTCCTCGAGCGTGTGGAGGGCATGCATCCTGCTCAGGGGCACCCTGCCCTCTTCCACCTGTGCCAGCCTGTCTCGGAAGTTCCCATTCTGCCTGCAGAGTGTCAGGTGGATGAAAGGACAGGAGGGTGATGGTCTCAGCTTGTGGCTCTGAAACAGCAGCAGGCTGTGGGGAAGCTGCTCCTGGAGGCCAGGCTTTGGGGTGTTCCCTCCTCCTTGGACCCTGTGTCAGGGCTCTTCATCTGCACAGGGCTCTCATCTACACAAGCCTGCAAGGATCACGGTTCTTATCCACCAGTTCACAGATGAGGAAACTGAGGCTCAGAGAGGCAAAACCACTTGCCCCAAATCACTCAACAGAAACTGTTCTTCAAAAGGGCACCACATGGGCAGACAAGAATCCACATGTCCCAGAGCAAGGGCTCCGTATATGAGAGGCCCAGGGGCCATCTACCACATCCATGTTGTATGTTCCATAGGGGGAAATGCCATTCCGTTTCAGAAACGGGGAGTGTTGGCTCTTAGGATCAGGATCAGATCGCAGGTGGGGGATTTTTCTGGACACCGAGGGCCCACCCAGCACACCTCCTTCCCACTCAGCAGACGGCTTGGCTTCACACAACTGCCCTCAGAGGGGAAGGGAGGAGAGGAGCTGGACATCCTGGAGCCACTGCTGGGGCCTGGGCTGCTGCCAGAGTGGCCTCTGCAGGACCCACAGACTGGGGCTTTTTGGAGGCAGGGCCCTGAGCTACAATGGGCAGGCTACACACACGGCCTCCCTGCGCCCACTCCAGAGCTGGTGTTCTGAAGCCTGGTTTCCCCATAGCCTCATAACGGCCAGAGCTGTGTCCTGCCTGGCAGAGCAGATGTCAGAGCAAGGAGGCACTACAGCTTTCCGGCTTTTCTGACAGGCAGAGTGAGCCTGAGAGTTCTCACCTGTGCACTGGTTTTGCTTCCATCATTCTGAAAAGCAGTTGAATGGAACTGCCCAGGTGATGACGCCACTTCTCACAGGATGACTGCCCTCATGTCGGGCTCTGGTGGCATTTATCACTTTCTGTTATTACTGTATTCAGACCAGCATTCACATCTGTCAGCTTGCTCAAACCTCATAAAATTCTTGCCAGGCTCCCATCATCACCACTACATGCAAGTGAGGGAGCTGGGCTGCAGCTGGGAAGCGGTGGGGCTGGACCCACCTCTCCTCCCTTCCCCTCTGAGGGCAGCTGAGCGAAGCCAAGCACTCTCTCCACTGCCCACGCTGCTTTTATTCAGGCACCCGGAGAAGTGGTGCCTCCTGCTGGCTCTCTGGATGGACTCCGTCCCTGCTAGGATGGAACCTGAGCTACACAGAGGGGCTCCCCGGATGGGCTGAGTCAGTCACCCCTCAATCAGAGCTCTCCCCTGCTCGTGCGGTCCCTCCCTGTCGCGGAGAAGCCCGACCCCTGCCAACCACATTACCCAGTGGGGTATCCTTGCCAACATGGCCCCAGGCAGCGATGACCCAGGCAGCTGAGTCCTCCTGAGTGAACCGAGCACTGTTCCCAATGCCCTTCACCCTTCCTCACCGCAGCTCTGGGGAGGACGACAGAGGAAGAGACAGTCTTGCTGGGGTCACACGGTTGGCAAGTGGTGGCAGCCGGACTGCACCTCAGATCCCTGTAGACCAGGCCCTCTCTCAGGCCAGAGAAATAGGAGAGAGGGCACAGGAGCCTGAGAAACCCTCCAAGAACAGGACCAACCTTGACCTGTCCTGGGGACCTATGGACCCCAGGGCTGGGCAACAGTGTCCCCCACGCAGGCCACCTCTGGGAAGCCTGGGAACGCACTTGAGCAGTCTTTGATCCCTCGATTACTCACCACCATCACTCTGAACTTGACCCCTTCCTCCTCCCCATCACCGGCCATAAACGCGGTGAGAGTGCGCCCTGCTCCACCCAAGCCTCAGATGTGCCGGGATACAGGCTTACATGCCGCTTCCCCCGCCCACCTCCTGAGGGTGGTAGGAGTTATGCTTGTGCAAAATCCTGCCTTCTAAGTTCAAGGTGGATGCAAAATGACTCTGCCCCAAGGGTACAAGAGACTTTGGGGCCTGCTATTCCAAGTATTTTAACCCCCTCACTTTACAGTAAGGAACCCGAGGCCCAGAGGAATGAAAAGAACAGGAAGTCAGGAGCCAAGTCAAGACCAGAAGTCAGGGGGCCCAGCTTCCAAGCCCACAATACCCCCAACTCTGGCTCCACGGATGCTCAATCATGACAGCTAGCGGCTGTGTGAAGTGGCCTGGCTCATAATTTATTAACTTGTACATGCACTGAATCAACTGCTTGGAGCCTCATTTGCACAAGCTTGGTTATTATCTGTGCTTTGTGTAATCCACCAAGACACTGCCCAAGGACCATTCCCACTTAAGCCTGGGAAATCTCGCCTTCCTACTGAGGCCATGGAAACATACATGTCCTGCGTCACTCGGAAGAAGAACGAGGTCATCAAGAAGAGAAGAGAAGCAAACCCAGGCCCCACCAAGGCCCTGCACCAAGGCCCCGCCCCCCAGCCTCCCCACCTAGCCACCCTACCTGGCTCCCTACTTGCAGGTGTGCACGTCATAGATGCGGATACACTCCTGGCAGCTCACATAGCAACACCAGTGGAAGATGCAGTGACATTTCTCCTTCCGCTTCTCCGTCCTCGTGTTGTGGCCGCGGCCGCAGCAGAGCAGGTCACAGCCGTCGATGCCGTGGGAGGTGACATTGCAAGTCCGGTCCCTGGTACCGAAGGAGCCCGTCTCGGGGTTGGGCTCGCAAAAGTTGGGCGAGTTCTCGTAGTAGACCAGGTCCCTCTCGGTGGGCGGCTTGAAGAGCGCGTACTTGGCGCGGAGGGTCTCCACCCAGCCGCGGGACTCCCGATGCTTCTCCACCACCATCTCCGAGGCACTGTCGTACTTGTCCTTGAGGAAGTCGCCGATGGCACGGAAGTCGGGCTGGGCCCACCAGCAGGTCTTGACCTCACAGCTGCCCGACAGCCCGTGGCACTTGCACTTGAGATGCATGTGGTCCAGGATGGTCTGGGAAGAGGAGCTGCAGCTGGTCCCCAGACTGACCCCACCAGGCCCTCCCACCCCCATCGCTGAAACCGCCTCTATTCCTCCCCTATGCCAGGATGCTAATGGACTGGGGATTGAGAGTCAGACCTAAGAATGGTGACCACTGCTTCCCTGCTTCCCTCCCCTTCACACCTCAGCATTGGCAGAAATCACATTCATTTCTCAAAGCCCTGGGAAATAAGGATTGTGACCCCCATTTAACAGATAGGGAAATGGGGGCTGGGAACTTAAGTGACTCGCCTGAAGCCAGGTAACCTAGGAAAGGATGGAGGCTGAATTCAAAGCCAGGCCCATGGGTCTCATAGCTACACAGTCAGCTAAAGTGCCCAGGATGGACTGTTTGGTACCCACTCCCTAGGTCTGCCACACTTGTGGGCTGACAACATCCTCAAGGCAGGAGTAAGCTGGGGGCTGGGAACAGTCCAAGGAGAAAGGAGAGCAGGGAGCCCAGCGTGCACATGGGCCCCAGGGAGGGGCAGGGACAGGTCCCGGAAGGGGTCTCGGGCAGGGCTGTGGGGAGGGTGGCCAGGGCTCACCGTGCGGCCAGCCTCGTTGTTGTGCTTGTTCATGGCTGAGCGCGCGTCTGGCCTGTTCTCACGTGCATCTGCAAACTCTCGGGACACAAGCACCCCGAAGTCAGCATCCTCGCTGCAGCCGCCCCATTTCCAGCCCTCGCCAGGCGGCCCCTTATGATGCGAGTCGCAGCCACAGATGGTGGAGGTGCCCTCCGCACAGGAGCGCGTGACTGCAAAGGCCACGCCGGCTGAGGCGATGGCGTGCACGAAGGCCGATTCTCGGGTGGCTGCAGGGAGGCCACGGGGAGGCATTTCTCAGACTGGATCCTGAGACAAGCCGCCCCACCCCCGACCCCTGACTTCCCCAGCTGCCAAAGGGGGCTCACCAGCCCCGATAGAAACGAAGGAACCCAGATGCCATTCCCTCTGGTTGGCCCAGCCCCTAGTGGGTATCCCCACTTTACAGATGAGCAAACTGAGGCCCAGAGTCACTAACTGTCAGAGTGAAGCCTGTTAGAAATGGGTGGGAAGACAGCTCTGGCATGTTGCTGAAGAGATAAGGTGCCCTTTGATCTGTCCGGGTCCCAGGTCCCCCTACCCTCTGCCTATCCAAAGTGGAGATCCAGCACAGGCCTGGGCCCTCCCATTCCTGAGAGCCTGAGGTCTGTGGGGAGTGAGGCCTGGGAACCAACAACCTAAACCTGCCCAAGTCCCCCCCATTCCCTACCTTGACACACCTGGGCAGATGGTTTCCTTTTTTTTTTTTTTTGCCAGTGCCATATGGCATGTGGGATCCCAATATCCCCACCAGGGATGGAGCCCCTGCCCCGTATGCTGCGAATGTGGAGTCTAAACCACTGGACCACCAGGGAAGCCCTGACCCTTTCCTTTTCTGAGCCTCAGTTACCTTTTTGTAAAATGGGTACAATTTCCCTCTGCCACCAAAGTTCCTGACCAAGAACAGTGGTTGGCATCTCAGCCTTCCCCTTCCATTTTCCTTTCCTCTACCCAGGACAAAACCAAGGTTTGGGACTAAGAAGGTCAAGCGCCTCTCAGGAGGATGGAAGGACACAGGACACCTGCCTTTGTCCCAGGATCCAGCAAAGGGAAAGAAGATTCTCAGGGCGCTCCCCCAACTTTGTTATAATGATAACCACCTTGAGTGGTGGGTATTCACCAGATTCTACCCTTCATGTGCTTTATCCCATTTAATCCTCTTACCCTATGAGGCAGAAAGCCTTCGTATAGGCCCATTTTGCAGATACAGACATTGACGACTAGGGAGGCAAAGGCCTGGAAGACCTGCCGTCCAACCATTTCTCCTTACTGGTGAGGAACCCGGGGACCGGGCGGCGACCTGCCCAAGGCCAAGCAGGCTGCAGAACACACCGGGCTGCTGGCCTGCATGTCTCCTTTCCTGGGCTGTGGCTCTGGTCTCGGCGGACCAGGGAGCCCGGTACCCCCTCGTGGCCACTGCCGCCTCTGTAGAGGCCCCGGGGCCCTCGTGGACCACCGGCAAAGGAGGACGCGCCCCCTTCGCGGGCAGGCTGGCGAGGAGAGGGAGCAGCCCGCCCGGGCACTGGACCCGCTCAGCCCCGGCCGATTGCGACGGGGCGGGCGAGGCCTGACGCGCAGCGCCCCGGCTCCGACCCCGGCCAGGGGCTGCCCACCCTTCAGCGCCCCAGAGGCCGGGGGCGCCGAGGGCGAGCGCCTCGCTTCCGGCCGGCCCGCGGCCTCTCGCGGCGGCGGCGGCGCCCGGGCCCCGGGCCGCGCTCGGTTCCCAGCCCCGGGGACGCGGGGGCGGCGGGGGCGGGGCGGGGATTAGCCTGGGAGCGGCGCTGACAGCCCCGCTGTGCCGGTCCCCGTCCGGCGGGGCCCGCTGGGCCGCTCAATCCGCCTTTGTTCGCGCGGTGTCACACCGCATTACCCGCATAATGCGGCCGCCGGGTCCGGGCCGCCGGGCCGGCCGCCACCGCGTAGCAACGGGCGGC
>SJYA01002495.1:1255761-1277249 GCA_006410615.1 Neotragus moschatus | reverse complement strand
ACCGCGATCCCCGGCCGCCCGCACCCCGCCGTCGCCGCCTCGCGCCTTCCGGCCGCCGACCCCGGCGCCCCCTGCCGCCGCTCCGGGCGCGCCGGCCCCGGGGAGTCGGTCCCCGGCGGCCGCGGGAGATGCGCGCGACCCGGCACAGACTGCCTCCCTGCCACCCTGGGTCTCAAAGCCAGGGGCAGAGGTCTACCCTGGCGGCCCGCCCGGCGCGGGTGGGGGGCTCGCCAGAGGCGGGGCACGAGCGTGGAGCCCATAGCGGGGTTCGAACCCGCTCACGCCAGGCTTCGGGCGCTGGGGAGCGCGATACGGGCGCGGGGTAGGGGGGCCTCCTCCAGCAGACCGCTGAGTTCCCCTTTCTCTGACTTGGGAACCTGAGCTCCCCTCACGTTCCTTTCTCTGACATCCTACCCACGCCTCCTCATCACAGAACTGTCCTGCAATTTCGGGATGTGGGCAAGTCCTAGAACCTACGAGGGGGATTTAAAACGTTATACACAGACTTGAAGGGATAATAAGCTCAGAGACCCAGTTTTCACAGGTTTTCACGTCCCGCGCGGAGAAGAGCAATCNACGCCTCCTCATCACAGAACTGTCCTGCAATTTCGGGATGTGGGCAAGTCCTAGAACCTACGAGGGGGATTTAAAACGTTATACACAGACTTGAAGGGATAATAAGCTCAGAGACCCAGTTTTCACAGGTTTTCACGTCCCGCGCGGAGAAGAGCAATCAGAAGGTGAGTCTTGCTCTGGGGAGCGCGTCTAGACGCCAGGCTGTTTTATTAAGCGCTACCTGGCCCGAGGTGGGGCCCCGGAAGGCGGTGAGACTGACACGCTGGCAAGATCAAGTTTGAAATGCAAACCGCCGCCACTTGGCCCCAATTAGAGGCCAAACCTTTTATGTAAACAGGGAATAATTAGCTTTGGTAAATAGAAGCGTAAACAGAATCATCATCCATTGATTCGCTAATTGCCCTTCTGTCCCGTGACAATAGCCTGTAGGTCGGACTTACAAGGCGCACCAGAGGCGCAGGTAAACGGGGACTGCACTCCCAATTGGGGGGTCGGCTTCCCGCACTCATTCCCTGCCATTCCCCCCACCGACCCTTCCCCAGGTCCAGCTGGTTCTCGGGTCCCTTTTCTTTCTGGCTGTAAATGCAGCTCTTCTAAACGGAGGGAAGGCCAGGTTCACTGGTTTGGGTGCCAAAGCCCTGGTGGTAGCTGAGACGCTTCAAGTTGCTGCAGAAAAGAAATGGTAGCTCCCAGGAGGGCAGCAAAGGTCACTGCATTCCTAGACGCTGCAATTGCTCAAAGAGCTACCCATCTTCAGCCCAGAACTCATCAGCCCCAAAGTCTCCTTCTTGGGACCAGTCGCCCACCTTATCCCTTTCTCCATGTTCAAAGTTAAGTTATGTGAATCCCATTCATTTGAGACACAACCTGTGAATCTCCATGATGGCTGGAAAGTTACCCAGAGGCCAGCAGGTCTTTGAGTCCCACCATAGCCCACAGGCACAGCCAACCTGCTGGGAGCACAGCAGAAACTGCTCACAGGATGCCATGCAATGCCACCAGCACCAGGCAGCCTCCCGGCTCCATAATTTTCTATGTGGGAGAGACCTCAGGCTGGCAGTGCTTTCATCTCACCCTAAAGCTAGATTTGCATAGCACTTAACACAGCACTGGGAAAACGTCACAGAAGTCCACATCAAAGCCTGGGGCCATCCGCTGTGCCAGCCAGGAGGGAAGAAACACCCACAGCCTCCTGGCCCGCCCTAGGATCTCAGGATCTCTAGGCTGCTCAGCACCCCCGGAAGCACCTGAGAAGGTGTGGCAGCCACAGTGACAGCCTGGGTCAGGTCAGAGAGGGACCTGGCCCACTTTGTGTAGAGGTGACCAGCTTTTCTGTCCTCCCCTGGGGACCCTGGGCTCAGAGCTGAAGCACCCTGATGTGGAAGAATGCCTGTATCCTGAGCCACACACACCCCAACATCCTGCCCAGAGACAGTACCTTTGTCGAGGACGGGCCCGAAGATGGCCAGGCTGTCGTCGATGGTGGTGCAGTTCCAGCGGCGGCCCCGAAACTGGTGCTGGCACTCCTGGATGCCCAGCTTCACGCCCTCGGCCACGCTGGGCATGATTTCGATGTAATTGCGGCAGAAGCGCAGCTGCTTGGGGACCAGGCCTGGGATGGAGCCGCAGAGTAGGGGCTGTGAGCCCAGGGATGTGTACTGCTGGCCCAGTGCCAGGGACCTGCAGGCAGACAGAGGACAGTGGCACTGTAGGCACCAAGCACATGGTCCCTTGTGGGCATCGTTTCTTCTTGTGAGCACTCAGGGGAGGTGCAGCTGCTGAAGGCCCGTGAGCCTGAACCCCTAGTCCTGAGAAACCTGGTATCTGAATGTGCTGCCTTTGGGACTTTCCTGGTGGGTCAGTGGTTAAGAATCTGCCTTCCAGTGCAGGGCACGGGGGTTCAATCCCTGGTCAGGGAACCAAGATCCCACATGCCGAGGAGCAACTAAGCCCACTCATTGCAACTACTGAGCCCGTGTGCCTCAACTAGAGAACCTACGTGCGACAAACTACACAGTCCACACACACTGGAGCCTGTGTGCCACAACCAAGACCCAACACAGCCAAATAAATACAAATAAATGAATGAACGAACACACTGCCTTTGTCCTCAGCTGTGCACCGTCCCTTGAAGTGCAGAGCACTGATCTAAGGCAGTCAGCCCTCTGCTGTGGGCATTTCCAGCTTTCAGGGGCACTAGCGGGCAGTGCAATGCTATAAAAAGGACCCTGGATGGAAAGATGGTATGAGGGGCCCAGGTCGAATCCCTCCCAGGGTCTGGGCCAATTTCCCTGATAGGGAGGGGTCAGGCTGGGAGTTTTGGTTTCTAGGGCCACGTGGGAGATTACCAGTGATCCATGGGAAGGAAACAAAATCTATAGAAAGGAAGATGGCAGGAGCTGGCTTGACCCCCATCACATTTCAGAGAAAGCAAAAAGTAGAGAAGCGTCAGTCCCAGCAGGGAGCTTGTGTGCGCACACACGCACATACACACATACACATACACACGCATACACACACATGCACACATACATGCACGCGCACACACACATGTGCCACCCATGACCATGCTCCTCAGCCTCTTCTGAGGACGATGCCCACCCAGCCCAGAGCCTCCCAGCATCTCTCCCCAGGTCCTCTGTCCCTCGTCCACCAGGGCCTCCATGACCATCTTTGCAGCTCCCTAGAAGTTTCCAGAGCTCCATCTCTTCTCTGACCAGAGACTGAAGCTTGCCTTTGTTTCATGAAAGTTTAGCTCAGAATGAGGAGGGAGAAGACCTCAGATCATACCCCCCGATCCAACACAAATAACCTTGATCAAATCATGTCCCTCTACTGTCCCACTATTCAATCAATAGTCTGTCAACCTCTTGAGTTTTATAAAGAGTGAACAGGAGGAAAGGGGAAAAAAAGGAAGAAAAGAAAAACAAAAAATAATAAGAAAAGAGTGAATGGGGGAAAAGGTCTTGTGGGAGCCAGAGGAGGAAGAGGAACAAGAGATTAAAATACTGGAAAACCTAGGGGCTCCTCCTCCACTCTCCTCCCCGGCACAGAACAGAAGGAATGACATTTTGTGAGAGAAGCTGAGAAAACGATCCGTGGGTCTCAGTAGATTTCAAGGCCAATTCCAATCAGCCCTGTCTGTGATCAGGCCAGCATGAGCTGGAACAGGGTAGGCATCAGGACCCACCTCCTCTCTCCCTGTACACAGCACTGATCAAGACTGGTCTGGCAGTGGCCTCCATCAAGTCCCCAGGACGAAATGAAGACGAAGCCTTGGGAGGAAGGTGCAGAAGACCCGAGAGGCAGATCAGGGAAAAGCATGCAAGAGTTTTCTGGACTAGACACAGGGATGAACCAAATGTCTGCCACTTAACAGCTCTTATCATGTGCTTGTGATGGGCACCGTGGAGGGGCATGGTGCCCTCCACCTGGAGCTGGCTCTGGGCTCCATTATCAGAGACACAGGCGGGCCCTCATTTTTCCATTGGGGAGGGGCGGGGGACCCAGGTCTGGGAGTCTGGATGGTAACATTTATGAGAAATTTCCAGATGTTGAATGCCAAACTCTTTCAAGGAGAAGGAGGGATATGCTGCAGGCCTGACTTCCCCCTGAGATTAGCTAATTAGAGAATTCTTCTGTGCCTCTCACAGGCCAAGCCTCTTCCTCGGATCTGCCTCATTTAGTCCCTGTAACAACTCTAGGACCTAGGAGGGTTGTTACAGCAGCTTGTTTCCCATGGCTTAGCCAGACAGGTGGAGTAACCAACCCAGACCACAGAGCTACTAAGGGATGGCTTACTGGAACCTGTTCACCTGACTCCAGAGCACGTGGGGCACGTATCACCCTCCTCTGGGCAGTGCCTGCCTGGGCCCTGCAGGGTGGCAGTGGCTGCAGGCCTGGCCCGTCTGCACCCTGGGCCTCCAGACTGAACCCAGGTGATAGGGTGGGTCGGCCCAGAGCCCCACGATGGGCACCAGGACACACACAGCATTTGCTAGGTTGCCCTCCCTGCCCCTGCCATTTACAGTTATAAACTGGTTATTGTGACAATAATGATAATCAACATACATTGTGTGTTCATTCATGTCCGACTTTTTGCAACCCCACGGATTGCAGCCCGTCAGGCTCCTCTGTCCATGGATTTCCCAGACAAGAATCCTGGAGTGGGTAGCCGTTTCCTCCTCCAAGGGATCTTCCCAACCCAGGGATCAAACGTGCACATGCTGCATTAGCAGACAACAACAGACCCTCTAAAGGATATGGCGATCATTTGCTCCCTCCTCATTCCCTGGTCTGGCCCCTGACTGTCCCAGAGCATCATAGGGAGAGACACCTGGCACCCACTGCCCAAACTCCATGTCCCTTCCTCTGGCCAGAGCCTTCCCCAGTCTCCCACCACAGGAGCCTCCATCCATGCCTGTCCCTGGAAGGGTGGACTGGCCTTGCGGACCTTATGCTGTCCTTCAACCTGGCCTCCTGGCCCCACTGCAACCTGCAACCTGGGCAGGCCTGTGTCACGACCACCTCCGCACCAGGGAGCTCTGTCCCATATCGCTCCCTCATCAACATTTACTGGTCTTCTCACACCAGGGCCCAAGGCTCCAGACTCCCTTTACCCAGAGGAATGAAGGGAGGGCCCGAGGTGCACTCAAGGACCCTTCCTTCACCCCTCCTCCACCCCCCATCCCTTGCCTCCTTTTTCATCCGCCTCTCACACCTGTTGGCACCACAGGCCAACACACCCTTAAGCTAAGCTGGATCAAAATAAGAACCTATAAGAGGTGCCTTTAGAGAGCACAAAGCCCATTATACAGATGAGAAAACAGAGGTCCACAGAGAGAAGTGGCTTGTCCAAGGCAAAGCTGGACCCATGAAGCCAGGTGAGGCTGGCTGCGCTGCAGGGAAGGGCGCCAGGGTGTGGGGGAGCCCTGCTGGCTCCTCATTTCCACTCAGTGAGGCTNTTAGAGGCCAAACCTTTTATGTAAACAGGGAATAATTAGCTTTGGTAAATAGAAGCGTAAACAGAATCATCATCCATTGATTCGCTAATTGCCCTTCTGTCCCGTGACAATAGCCTGTAGGTCGGACTTACAAGGCGCACCAGAGGCGCAGGTAAACGGGGACTGCACTCCCAATTGGGGGGTCGGCTTCCCGCACTCATTCCCTGCCATTCCCCCCACCGACCCTTCCCCAGGTCCAGCTGGTTCTCGGGTCCCTTTTCTTTCTGGCTGTAAATGCAGCTCTTCTAAACGGAGGGAAGGCCAGGTTCACTGGTTTGGGTGCCAAAGCCCTGGTGGTAGCTGAGACGCTTCAAGTTGCTGCAGAAAAGAAATGGTAGCTCCCAGGAGGGCAGCAAAGGTCACTGCATTCCTAGACGCTGCAATTGCTCAAAGAGCTACCCATCTTCAGCCCAGAACTCATCAGCCCCAAAGTCTCCTTCTTGGGACCAGTCGCCCACCTTATCCCTTTCTCCATGTTCAAAGTTAAGTTATGTGAATCCCATTCATTTGAGACACAACCTGTGAATCTCCATGATGGCTGGAAAGTTACCCAGAGGCCAGCAGGTCTTTGAGTCCCACCATAGCCCACAGGCACAGCCAACCTGCTGGGAGCACAGCAGAAACTGCTCACAGGATGCCATGCAATGCCACCAGCACCAGGCAGCCTCCCGGCTCCATAATTTTCTATGTGGGAGAGACCTCAGGCTGGCAGTGCTTTCATCTCACCCTAAAGCTAGATTTGCATAGCACTTAACACAGCACTGGGAAAACGTCACAGAAGTCCACATCAAAGCCTGGGGCCATCCGCTGTGCCAGCCAGGAGGGAAGAAACACCCACAGCCTCCTGGCCCGCCCTAGGATCTCAGGATCTCTAGGCTGCTCAGCACCCCCGGAAGCACCTGAGAAGGTGTGGCAGCCACAGTGACAGCCTGGGTCAGGTCAGAGAGGGACCTGGCCCACTTTGTGTAGAGGTGACCAGCTTTTCTGTCCTCCCCTGGGGACCCTGGGCTCAGAGCTGAAGCACCCTGATGTGGAAGAATGCCTGTATCCTGAGCCACACACACCCCAACATCCTGCCCAGAGACAGTACCTTTGTCGAGGACGGGCCCGAAGATGGCCAGGCTGTCGTCGATGGTGGTGCAGTTCCAGCGGCGGCCCCGAAACTGGTGCTGGCACTCCTGGATGCCCAGCTTCACGCCCTCGGCCACGCTGGGCATGATTTCGATGTAATTGCGGCAGAAGCGCAGCTGCTTGGGGACCAGGCCTGGGATGGAGCCGCAGAGTAGGGGCTGTGAGCCCAGGGATGTGTACTGCTGGCCCAGTGCCAGGGACCTGCAGGCAGACAGAGGACAGTGGCACTGTAGGCACCAAGCACATGGTCCCTTGTGGGCATCGTTTCTTCTTGTGAGCACTCAGGGGAGGTGCAGCTGCTGAAGGCCCGTGAGCCTGAACCCCTAGTCCTGAGAAACCTGGTATCTGAATGTGCTGCCTTTGGGACTTTCCTGGTGGGTCAGTGGTTAAGAATCTGCCTTCCAGTGCAGGGCACGGGGGTTCAATCCCTGGTCAGGGAACCAAGATCCCACATGCCGAGGAGCAACTAAGCCCACTCATTGCAACTACTGAGCCCGTGTGCCTCAACTAGAGAACCTACGTGCGACAAACTACACAGTCCACACACACTGGAGCCTGTGTGCCACAACCAAGACCCAACACAGCCAAATAAATACAAATAAATGAATGAACGAACACACTGCCTTTGTCCTCAGCTGTGCACCGTCCCTTGAAGTGCAGAGCACTGATCTAAGGCAGTCAGCCCTCTGCTGTGGGCATTTCCAGCTTTCAGGGGCACTAGCGGGCAGTGCAATGCTATAAAAAGGACCCTGGATGGAAAGATGGTATGAGGGGCCCAGGTCGAATCCCTCCCAGGGTCTGGGCCAATTTCCCTGATAGGGAGGGGTCAGGCTGGGAGTTTTGGTTTCTAGGGCCACGTGGGAGATTACCAGTGATCCATGGGAAGGAAACAAAATCTATAGAAAGGAAGATGGCAGGAGCTGGCTTGACCCCCATCACATTTCAGAGAAAGCAAAAAGTAGAGAAGCGTCAGTCCCAGCAGGGAGCTTGTGTGCGCACACACGCACATACACACATACACATACACACGCATACACACACATGCACACATACATGCACGCGCACACACACATGTGCCACCCATGACCATGCTCCTCAGCCTCTTCTGAGGACGATGCCCACCCAGCCCAGAGCCTCCCAGCATCTCTCCCCAGGTCCTCTGTCCCTCGTCCACCAGGGCCTCCATGACCATCTTTGCAGCTCCCTAGAAGTTTCCAGAGCTCCATCTCTTCTCTGACCAGAGACTGAAGCTTGCCTTTGTTTCATGAAAGTTTAGCTCAGAATGAGGAGGGAGAAGACCTCAGATCATACCCCCCGATCCAACACAAATAACCTTGATCAAATCATGTCCCTCTACTGTCCCACTATTCAATCAATAGTCTGTCAACCTCTTGAGTTTTATAAAGAGTGAACAGGAGGAAAGGGGAAAAAAAGGAAGAAAAGAAAAACAAAAAATAATAAGAAAAGAGTGAATGGGGGAAAAGGTCTTGTGGGAGCCAGAGGAGGAAGAGGAACAAGAGATTAAAATACTGGAAAACCTAGGGGCTCCTCCTCCACTCTCCTCCCCGGCACAGAACAGAAGGAATGACATTTTGTGAGAGAAGCTGAGAAAACGATCCGTGGGTCTCAGTAGATTTCAAGGCCAATTCCAATCAGCCCTGTCTGTGATCAGGCCAGCATGAGCTGGAACAGGGTAGGCATCAGGACCCACCTCCTCTCTCCCTGTACACAGCACTGATCAAGACTGGTCTGGCAGTGGCCTCCATCAAGTCCCCAGGACGAAATGAAGACGAAGCCTTGGGAGGAAGGTGCAGAAGACCCGAGAGGCAGATCAGGGAAAAGCATGCAAGAGTTTTCTGGACTAGACACAGGGATGAACCAAATGTCTGCCACTTAACAGCTCTTATCATGTGCTTGTGATGGGCACCGTGGAGGGGCATGGTGCCCTCCACCTGGAGCTGGCTCTGGGCTCCATTATCAGAGACACAGGCGGGCCCTCATTTTTCCATTGGGGAGGGGCGGGGGACCCAGGTCTGGGAGTCTGGATGGTAACATTTATGAGAAATTTCCAGATGTTGAATGCCAAACTCTTTCAAGGAGAAGGAGGGATATGCTGCAGGCCTGACTTCCCCCTGAGATTAGCTAATTAGAGAATTCTTCTGTGCCTCTCACAGGCCAAGCCTCTTCCTCGGATCTGCCTCATTTAGTCCCTGTAACAACTCTAGGACCTAGGAGGGTTGTTACAGCAGCTTGTTTCCCATGGCTTAGCCAGACAGGTGGAGTAACCAACCCAGACCACAGAGCTACTAAGGGATGGCTTACTGGAACCTGTTCACCTGACTCCAGAGCACGTGGGGCACGTATCACCCTCCTCTGGGCAGTGCCTGCCTGGGCCCTGCAGGGTGGCAGTGGCTGCAGGCCTGGCCCGTCTGCACCCTGGGCCTCCAGACTGAACCCAGGTGATAGGGTGGGTCGGCCCAGAGCCCCACGATGGGCACCAGGACACACACAGCATTTGCTAGGTTGCCCTCCCTGCCCCTGCCATTTACAGTTATAAACTGGTTATTGTGACAATAATGATAATCAACATACATTGTGTGTTCATTCATGTCCGACTTTTTGCAACCCCACGGATTGCAGCCCGTCAGGCTCCTCTGTCCATGGATTTCCCAGACAAGAATCCTGGAGTGGGTAGCCGTTTCCTCCTCCAAGGGATCTTCCCAACCCAGGGATCAAACGTGCACATGCTGCATTAGCAGACAACAACAGACCCTCTAAAGGATATGGCGATCATTTGCTCCCTCCTCATTCCCTGGTCTGGCCCCTGACTGTCCCAGAGCATCATAGGGAGAGACACCTGGCACCCACTGCCCAAACTCCATGTCCCTTCCTCTGGCCAGAGCCTTCCCCAGTCTCCCACCACAGGAGCCTCCATCCATGCCTGTCCCTGGAAGGGTGGACTGGCCTTGCGGACCTTATGCTGTCCTTCAACCTGGCCTCCTGGCCCCACTGCAACCTGCAACCTGGGCAGGCCTGTGTCACGACCACCTCCGCACCAGGGAGCTCTGTCCCATATCGCTCCCTCATCAACATTTACTGGTCTTCTCACACCAGGGCCCAAGGCTCCAGACTCCCTTTACCCAGAGGAATGAAGGGAGGGCCCGAGGTGCACTCAAGGACCCTTCCTTCACCCCTCCTCCACCCCCCATCCCTTGCCTCCTTTTTCATCCGCCTCTCACACCTGTTGGCACCACAGGCCAACACACCCTTAAGCTAAGCTGGATCAAAATAAGAACCTATAAGAGGTGCCTTTAGAGAGCACAAAGCCCATTATACAGATGAGAAAACAGAGGTCCACAGAGAGAAGTGGCTTGTCCAAGGCAAAGCTGGACCCATGAAGCCAGGTGAGGCTGGCTGCGCTGCAGGGAAGGGCGCCAGGGTGTGGGGGAGCCCTGCTGGCTCCTCATTTCCACTCAGTGAGGCTGCTCCTCATCCCAGCATTCCAAGGGGCTCCCTACTCCCTGATTGCACCTATCTCCCCCACCCCCCTGGGTCCCCCACAGGCCTGCCCAGCCCAGCAGCATGCCAGAGCCCCACGCCCTGGCAGGGCTTGGCTGGCCGCAAAAGCCAGAGCTGCGCCCCAAACATCTCCCAGGAGGGGATGCCATGGTGTGGTGCCCTGTGCTCCCCTAGGGGCACCCGCCCTTGCTTGTGAATTCTTCCTCCCAGACAGCTGCCGTTTCCCCTCCAGCAGGCAGACTTCCTCTCTCCCCTGCAGCCGTGTCCAGCTCTAGGGATCGCGACCATCACTTATTTAGCACGTCTGTGCCAGGCACTTCGCAGACACTGTGTCGCTTAATCCTCAGCAACAGCTCTGTGACGTGGTGACCAGCTGTCACCTTGGTTTTACAGATGAGGAAACTGAGGCAGAGAAGTTGGGCGACTGTAGATTTTGTCTGACTCCAGGAGTGATGGCCTCAGAGAGCAAGACCCAGCCTCGGAGATATGAGTTCTTTCCTCTCCTCCCACCAAACCCTGTCTCCTTCCTGCTTTCCATGTCCAACCCGTTGAATATCTGGAGCCAGGCTGCCTGCATTCAAATCCAGCTCTGCTGTTCCCAAGCTGCCAATCTCAAGTGTTTTATGAACCCCTCATGCCTCACTTTCTTCATCTAGAAGATACACGTGATGGGAGGGATAAAGGACATAAAGCTCCAGCATGAACGAAGCCCTCTAGTCATGATGGCTGCGGTGTATTTAGGGCCGTCCCCAGCACTTTGTCCCCTGGTATGTCATCAACCTCATTCCTGAGCCCTCCCATCCCTGACTTGACAGAACACACCAGAATTTCCAGAGCCCCTTCCCATCCATCACTGGGAAGGATGCTTCAGGCCAGAGCAAAGCTGGCCCCTCTCCAGGCAGCTCAGTCCTCACCAGGGTGGCCGAACAGACAATTTGTGATCTGGTCGAGTGTGAAAGAGAACCCAGAGGGCAAGGGCAGAGGGATTTTTCCAGGATGCTCCATTCAGGGATTTCAGCTCAGAAATGGACATCCTGCCGAGAATGAGCCAGGGCCTCTGGGGACGGGGGTTTAGCTCTACGGGCTGGTGTTGGGGCCAGTGAGGCTGTGGCCGTGGGACTGATCTACAGGATGGCTGCCCTCCCCCAAACACGCCTTGACACCTGGCCCGAGCCTCCTGCCCACACACGCTCATGTCTGAGATGCCACCTACCACAGATGCATTAACTTGCTTTGACTCACAGCTCCTTGTCCCCAACAGGGAAGCGCATGTTCCCCGGGCGGAGGTCACACTGTGAGCCTCAATCTCCATTCTTTGTTACAAAGTGCAAGTGGCCTTAAGTGGATGTGTCTAGCAGCCACCCACCCGGAGCACCTCTGCACTGCCCAAGCCCCCGGCAAGCATCTCACCCAGCCTTCAACCTCTGATCCCTGGGTTGCCTCTGTTCTGAAGACTGTCGTGGGCTCCCAGACCAAAGTAACCTCTCCTCCCTCCATGTTTTCTCTACCTTACTCAGGCCTTTTTATCTCGAGGGGCTGAAATGATGTGTTTCCAGGTCCATGGCTGTGCTGGTGTGAGCTCCCTGAGGACGGAGATTGTGCCTCCCCTCATGCTCCCACCGAACCACACACACATGCACACAGGACCACAAGCACACTTGGCCTACGAGAGGACCAGCCGGGCCCATGACAAGCAAGCACTGATTCTCCAGGGGAGGAATTAAAGAACTCCTTCTGGAGGGCCTGATCCCCTACCACCATTTAGTAGCCCTTCAGCCCCTTTCCCCAGGCCTCCAAGCATCCGGAGGTTCCACCTACACACAGGACAAGACTCCTCGGTTCCGCTGAGGAAGTTCCTCCATTTAGGACCTGAGACGATGGCTGGGCTCCCAAGAGAGGTGGGAATCCGCCTGGCACCAGCAGCTGGTGAGGGGGAGGGCGGAGGGCCCTGCCAGGCCTTCCCAGCTGGGCAGGGCTATTTATACCAGCTCCTGCCCGGCCTGGCCCTAGGGCCCTGCCACCCTCCCCTACGGACAGCTCACCCTCCACCCCAACCACCCACTGCCCAGCTGGGCTGAGGACAGACGCAGGCAGCCAGGCGGACAGGGTGGCAGGTGCCAGCGGGCGACGGGCAGCTCCTGAGGCCTCAGGGTTGACCTCTCAGGACGAAAGGCCTCCAAACTGGCCGCGCTTCAAGGCCACGCATGGTCTCATCAGACTCCCACCCCCACCAAGCCATTCACCAACCCGTGGCACTCGGTCTCCAGAAGCTGGAGACGGGTCTTCCTGGTGAGTACAGGGCTGCCTGGTGCTGACCCGGCTGAGGTGGACAGCGTACAGTGTGAGGCCCCCAAAGGCCCGTGATGGTGGCCCTGTGGACCCACAGACCCTGCTGTCCACCTAGCACTGCCCTGCCCTGCAGGGACCATGCACCGTGGTGAGGGGCACACACGCTGTCCCCTACCTTGCTTCCCTTAATGGGCCATGTGAGTTGCGGCCCCTCACCCAACCAGGTGGCCTCCCTTGCAATCACACTTACCTACATTTTGGACCTTAGACCCTTCCAACATTGTAGTATTCGATAGATTAAAGAGGCCTCAGGAGTCATCTAGTTTAGGGTGTTTTTTGTTAGCTATTTTTTGCCCAAATATACACCCCCCTTGCCTCTCCCCAGTACACAAAACAGATAAAAAGAGGGACTGTTCCTCCAAAAGCTCAATGTAGAATCGTCATCCCTGTGCTCAGTCGCGTCCGACTCTTTGCGACCCCGTGGACTGTAACCCGCCAGGCTCCTCTGTCCATGAGAGTCTCCAGACAAGAATACTGGAGTGGGTTGCCGTTTCCTTCTCCAGGGAATCTTTCCAACCCAGGGATCGAACTTACATCTCCTGCACTGGCAGGAGGATTCTTTACTGCTGAGCCACCTGGGAAGCTCCTATGACCCAGCAATTCCACCCCAAGGTAGGGCCACCCAAGGCGGATGGGTCACAGTGGAGAGTTCTGACAAAGTGTGGTCCACTGGAGAAGAGAATGGCAAACCACTTCAGTATTCTTGCCTTGAGAACCCCATGAATAGTCTGAAAAGGTATAGACCCAGGAGAACTGAAAGCAGGAATTCAACTGGATATGTGTTCACCAGTGTTCATGGCAGCACTATTCACAGCAGCCAAAAGGTGGAAATAACCCAGTGTCCATCAGATGAATGGATAACAAAATGTGGCAAATCCATACAGTGCAACGTCATTCAGCCACAAATAGGAAAGACGTTCTGAAACATGCTACAATATACATGAACCGTGACAACACTATACCAAGTGAAATAAGCCAGACACAGGACAGATATGGTATGAGTCCCCTTACATGCGATACCAATAGGCGATTTCATAGTGACCGGAAGTAGATTAGAGGTAGCTGGGGGCCGGGAAGGGCAGGATACAGTTTCTGTTTGGGAAGATGAAAAGTTCTGGCAACAGCGGTGATGGTTGGACAACACTGCAAACATACCCTGATGCCACTGTACTGTACACTTACCATGATTAAACTGAGAAAAGGAGGGGCAGGGCCCCACAGGCCCACCCCTCCACCTTCCCCTCACTCCCTATCTAAGGCCATTCTGCAGGATGCTATCTGAGAACCACTGGTCTAGTCTAATCACTTCCTTTTCTGGATGGGAAGACTGAGACCCAGAGAGAATTTGTTGTTTTCCCAGGTCATGCAGCCACATATGGGCAGAGCTATGGAAGGCAGGTCCAAGGGTGCACCTCAGGAAAAGGGTCCAGGGTCCCTGCTTAGGCTCTCCAGTCTTGGGGTGGGATCCATGCCTAAGTCTCCCGGAGTCATGCCTTTCTTGGAGTCTTGGTCCACTTGCCCTCAGCCTTTTCAATGGCAAGGAACTAACTATCTCTGCCAGCCCCAGATAGGGCACCCTAAGATTCCGACCCAAAGAATCAGTGCCTCTTCAGCTGACTGGCGTGGGTTCTGGGAGAAAGTTGGGGAGATAGAACAAGGGGGGAGCCAGAACACCCCCTTTGTGGGCCTTTGCTCTCTCCTCCAGCATGACCACCATATTTCCGGAAACCCTACAATGGCCCAGAGCTTGGTGTTCCACCTGCTGGCTCCAGGACAGATGCCCTTCCTGTTTCTGGGTCCAGAGGGGCCCAGTTCTGGCCTGGGGCAAGATGGAAACTTGCAGAAGGGGAAGGAAAGTCTTGAAAATGGGCAGAAAGAAGAGAGTCAAGCATTGGCCTTGGAACTCAAGGCCACTACCTTTCTACTTAGCTCAAGAGGCCTCTCAGGACCGGTGGACATCACGAGGGGAACCTGACAAACTCAGGGACACAGGTACCCTGTGGGTGGGACAGGGCAGAGGCGGGGGCCTAGGAGGCCCAGGTGCACCCAACTCCTGGAACTTCCAAAAAGCTTAAACACACGTGGCAAGGGCCGCTTTCCCTGGTGCTTTGGCAGGGAGCTCGTGACAGCGCGAGAGGAGGGACCTAGGTCAAGAGTCATAGGCCACTACTTTTCCTCCCCATCCGCGCAACCTCCCTAGAGCACACTTGGGCCGCGTGGGTGCAAGCACAGCTCCATGCCCTCCCAACCCAAGCCTGGACCCACCTCAGGGCGAGCCAAGGAGTGGGAGTTGCTTCAGAGTCCGAGGGGCTCACATGGCCCAGAGAGCAGACCTAGGTACCCCAGTGGTCGCCTTTCATCAGGACCTGCCTCAACCTTGCCCATCAGCAGCTGATTCACTGGCTCAGTAGGGATGAATAGGTCCTTTGGTTCTCACCAAAAGTTGATTTGGGTGGCTTCAGGACCAGCCTTATTTATATCCAGGAAGGGAAAAGTGAGGGTAGAAAGGGTCCACACACTCAGCTGGGACCCAGGGGCCAGAGAGGAGTCAGTGAAGAAGCAACCGCAAGAGCCTGGGAGCCTGGAAGGCCCAGGCCTCCTGCTGCTTTCCCATCTTGACTCGGCCCCAGCCATCCAGCCTGGAGCCCTGGGAGCAATAAACACGCGGAGTGCACTGAGGTGCCTGCCCTTAGGATAGTAGGTTAAAGTCTTCCCTTGGTAAACAAATTCATTTCCTGCCTGTTCACTCAAAACACGTTTCAGTGATGATTGAATTGGGGAGAGTGCCAAGCACTGGAAACATGGAGATGAACTGAGCCACAAACCACAGGGCACCCAGACCAGGAGGCATCTGTCAATTATAGACCAACAAGCATCCCTGTAGCACCTACGAGGTCTGGGTGCCGTGTGTGCCATGAACAAGTGACAGAGGGTCCCCAGGCACCTGCAGCTTACCATCCAAGTAACCCTCATGCCAGAGAGCACATGGTAAGAGCAGAGGCATCCTGGAAGAGAGGAAGCAGGTCCCAGGGCGTGGCGACCAGGAAGGCCCGATGAAGGAGCAGGCACTGACTGAGCTGGTGAAGGATGGCTAGGCTCCCTTGTCGGGGTGGGGGTGGGGTGGTGCTGCTGGGGTGCCAGGGAAGAGCCCCAGACAAGAGGTGGCAGACAACAGCAGTGGGTCCACTCCAGCTAGAGTCCAGGGGCCTTACAAAGGAGCAGAAGAGGGGAAGGGGGCCCTGAGTGCCAAGTTTTACTCCGGGGATCTGTGCAGCTACTGAAGGTTCCTGAGCTGGGCTTTGGAATGTTAATCTGTTAAACATCATTCAGAGAAGGGAATGGCACCCCACTCCAGTGTTCTTGCCTGGAGAACCCCATGGACAGAGGAGCCTGGTGGGCTACAGTCCAAGGAGTCACAAAGAGTCAGACAAGGCTGAGTAAGCACAGACATCATCAAACTGCAGAATGAGGCTAGAGGGTGGGTACCAAGAGACAGAAGCCTGGGAAAGGAGTGCGGGGAGGAACGGGGGGACAGGTTATGCTAAGGAGAGTCTCAGGCCTGTCTGACTGCACCCTCCAGAACATGGCATCCAGTCCCTTCGTTTCATGGTGAATAGATGGGGAAACAATGGAAACAGTGACAGACTTTATTTTCTTGGGCTCCAAGATGGTGACTGCAGATGGTGACTGCAGTCACGGAATTAAAAGATGCTTGCTCCTTGGAAGAAAAGCTATGACCAACCTAAACAGCATATTAAAAAGCAGAGATATTACTTTGCCGACAAAAGTCCATCTAGTCAAAGCTATGGTTTTTCCAGTAGTCATGTAAGGATGTGAGAGTTGGACTATAAAGAAAGCTGAGCACCAAAGAACTGATGCTTTTGAACTGGTATTGGAGAAGACTCTTGAGAGTCCCTTGGACTGCAAGGAGATCAAAAAGTCAAACCTAAAGGAAATTAGTCTTGAATATTCATTGGAGGGACTGATGTTGAAGCAGAAGCTCCAATACTTTGGCCACCTGGTCCAAAGAGCTGACTCATTGGAAAAGACCCTGATGCTGGGAAAGATTGAAGGCAGGAGGAGAAGGGGATGACAGAGAGAAAGATGGTTGGATGGCATCACCAACTTGAGGGACACTGAGCAAACTCTAGGAGTTTGGTGATGGGCAGGGAAGCCTGGAGTGCTGCAGTCCATAGGGTCACAAAGAGTCAGACACAACTGAGCAACTGAACTGAACCCTGGAACAGGTTTCACAGGTCTGGGGCGAGCCTATTTGAGCTGGACCCTGAGCACTTTCCATCTAGGTTAGTGGGGCCTGTGGCTGAGGGTCTCTGGACAGCGGCCTGAGGAGCAGAGAGGAAGCAGTGAGCAAGGATGGGCCACATGGAGACAACAGGAAGGCGGAAAGGATGACCAAGATTTTGAGCCAAGATGATCAGAAAGACGGAGATGCTGTCAACCAAGAAAAGGAGTGTAAGAGGCTAAGCAGCTTGGGGAAAAAGACAGGGGAACTTTGTGGGACTGGTGAGACCTGCAGGCTCGCCGGTCCAGACAGTGTTGGAGAAGCAGCGCTGAGCCTAAGAGAAAGATGGAGACTAGACGTTCAGATCTGGGGGATCCGTCCTAGAGCTAATGATTCCTGAGGCCTTGCCTCCCCCAGGGAGCACCGGAAAAAAGAGTGAGACAGTGGAGGAACCTCATCGTAGGGGTGCAGGATGCCACGAGCCAAGGGAGTAGGGCACGAGGATGGGGGCGGGGACCTCACTCCAGGGGCGCTAGGACTTCAGGCCAAGAGGTGGGGAGGGCCTTCTGGAAACCAGCCGGAGGCAGGTGGGTCGGGCTAGGCTCAGCCAGCGTTGGCACCGACCTCCCGGGTCTGCTCTGCTTCCTGGTTTCCTGATCAGGAGACAGGAGATGCGAAGCCAATAGACTTGGACAGAGTGAGTCACCCTGCCCTTCCTTCTTGCCTCTACTCCTTCCCTGGGCCTCTTTGTCCCCACCCTCCTCCCTGGTTGAGCGCAGGGATGCATCCTAAGCCTCCAGTCCAGACCTGTGTCCTCCTGGGTGTGTGTGTGTTTGGGTGCGGGGTTGGGGGGGGCGGTCCCTCTCTGCACCTTCCCAACCTGATCCCCACCTGAGAGCTTGTCTCTCTCGCCCTGGGACCTACAATCTGGGTCTCTCCTTCAGGTGGTCTTGGCTGAAATCTGGGCCTTTGGACTTTGGTCAGCCCTGTCTGGATCTGTCACTCTGTACTGTGTGACCAAGGTCACCACCAGTGTGGCAGGAACCAGAAGGTGGCGGCCTGGCATGAATGTGAGAGAGAGGGGGGGGTTGTTCCAGGCCAATGGTCCCTACTGCCATAGGTAACAAGACTCGGGTCTCCTGCACTGCAGGCAGATTCTTTACTGTCTGAGCCCCCAGGGAAGCCCAACAAGACCCACACATCTCCCTAAAAATGGAACCAAAGTAAAAAGCTATTGCCTCCTGCTGGCAGCAGCCACTGAGGATGGTTTGGGTGTCTCTCTGCATCTCCCTCTCCCTCCCTAAAATCTCAGGGCTCCAGAAACACAACTCAGGGCTCTGCTGGCCAAGTGGCCCTTGGACACTCTGTGAGTGCCTCTGATGACTCCCTCAGCTCCTCGACTTCTAGAAGCCACCTTTCAGGACCAAGTGGACACCTGAGACCACCTAAGAGCCCAGAGGGGCCACGGTTCTGGGCAGCTGTGGAGGGAGAGAAGGTGATGGTTGGGGAGGGTGTGGGACAGGCAAAGCCAAGGGTCTCAGAGTTGCCAGTAGAGGGAGGGGCGAGCCCTGTGGGCTGTTTCTTTGGGAAGAGGAGGGAGGGGAGGCAGGCGAGGGTTGTAGGAGGGTGGGGCAGGGCCGAGGCTGGAATGTTACAGCTTCTGTTCTCCAAAGCAGCTCCCAGAGTGCCTGGCCTGAGGCTCCTGGCTGATCTGATAAGATGTGACAAGGCGGCCTGAAAAATGTTGAAACCTGTAAAATGTTGAAACCTGTTTTTTGCTGCGTTGTGAGCATGGGTTGTTGTTGTTTTTTTTTTCTCCTTCTCAATTTCATAGGAAAGTGGAGTTGATCTGAGTGGAAAATGGGAGGGGGTAGGAGAGAGGGATTGTCCCCTTCGGGCAAATTGAGGACCGTGGTGGGGTGGGGAGCATAGAGCAGGATGGTCAGAGCTAAGGGGGAGGAAAAGAGGGTGAGAGCTGGGAGGAAGCAGGGAGACCAGAGGCCTTGGAGAAGCAGGGAGGGGGAGAGAGGGAGGGAAGGGGAGGGAGGGAGGGAGGGGCGNGGGTGGGGAGCATAGAGCAGGATGGTCAGAGCTAAGGGGGAGGAAAAGAGGGTGAGAGCTGGGAGGAAGCAGGGAGACCAGAGGCCTTGGAGAAGCAGGGAGGGGGAGAGAGGGAGGGAAGGGGAGGGAGGGAGGGAGGGGCTCCTGCCTCTCTGGTCTGTCAGCAACTCCAGCTTAGGTCCTGGGGCTGTCACCCCTCGGGACCCAGAGGACACACGAGCTCTGGGCATCTTCCTTGAGACAGGTATGAGCCCAGGAAGACTGGCCCTGAGCCAGGGGGTGTCCACTGAGGAGAAAGGAGGCAGGCCCAAGGCCTCCTCCTCAGATACCCGAAGGTCTCCTGAGGGGCACCAGGACCCCAGGTGGACAATGTCTCCCAGGGGGACAGGCTCCCAAGTGCGCTGGCTTTGCTGAGCACTTTGGAACTCACAGGTGAGCCCGAACACCATGTCACACTTGGTCCATCGAGTCCTGACCCTTCAAAGCTAGAAGCTTTGGCCCAGCCTCTGCCTCCAGACCTGTACGGGGTGGTTACACCGCTTCACGGATGAGGCAACTAGAGCCTGAAGATGCTAAGCGACTGGCTTGGGGGTTTATGATACTCCGCCAAATGGGTTCTCTCCAGGAGTCCAAACTTATCAACCTGAGAGGCGCTGTGTGCATGTGTGCATGCTAAAGTTGCTTCAGTTGTGTTTGACTCATTGCAACCCTATGGACTGCAGCCCGCCAGGCTCCTCTGTCGATGGGATTCTCCAGGCAAGAATACTGGAGGGGCTGGCCATGCCCTCCTCCAGGGAATCTTCCCGACCCAGGGATTGAACCTGGGTCTCTCATGTCTCCTTCATTGGCAGGTGAGTTCTTTACCAATAGTGCCACCTGGGAAGCCCCTGAGAGATGCTGAGCATTCTAGAAACCATGGTGGGACCAGGGGTCTCTGGGGTGCTCCCAGGGTACAAAGGTAGATGCTTAATAAAAGCCCGGGGAATGGAAGTGTCAGCCTGAGAAGGTTCCCCCTCCAATCTCTTGCTAGTTGGGAGTCAGGAGGTGGGAGCGGTGAGATATAAGATGCCCTGTAGGGGCTTGACATAAGCTTTCTGTGGATGGCCACAGGCTTTAGCCATTCTATCACAGTGTCGGGCCACACAATGTCCAAGTCTTGGAACCTTGGCTATTATCTAGTCCAGCTCTGGGCTGAAGCCCAGACTTGCCCAGGTTGCCTCCACGGCTGCGGGGAGTATAACGCAGGCCTTGTGACTCCACCAGCCACAACTCTGCCTCCGTTCCACCATCTAGCTCCCTCTCAAAGGCTCCAGTCCGAGGACTGAGGCTTCATTCAGTACACATGCATCACCTGCCTGGTGTGTATAAATACAGCCTCCACCCCCTTCCTCAGAGAAGGCAATGGCGCCCCACTCCAGCACTCTTGCCTGGAAAATCCCACAGACGGAGGAGCCTGGTGGGCCGCAGTCCACGGGGTCTCAAAGAGTCAGACACGACGGAGAGACTTCACTTTCACTTTTCACTTTCATGCATTGAGAAGGAAATGGCAACCCACTCCAGTGTTCTTGCCTGGAGAATCCCCGGGATGGGGGAGCCTGGTAGGCTGCCGTCTATGGGGTAGCACAGTCGGACACAACTGAAGCGACTTAGCAGCCACCCCCTCCTCAGCGTGCCCCACCCTAGTGCCTGAGAGAGATTCCCGCAAGTGACCACGGTCAGTAGCAGAGTGTGAGAAATCCCATCTCTCTCTGTGCAGTAGACACTGAGGAAGAGGAGGGAGAATCAAAAGAGGGNCGTCTATGGGGTAGCACAGTCGGACACAACTGAAGCGACTTAGCAGCCACCCCCTCCTCAGCGTGCCCCACCCTAGTGCCTGAGAGAGATTCCCGCAAGTGACCACGGTCAGTAGCAGAGTGTGAGAAATCCCATCTCTCTCTGTGCAGTAGACACTGAGGAAGAGGAGGGAGAATCAAAAGAGGGTGGAAGAGGCAGGCTCTGAGCGGGGCCTTGAAGGTAAGTTCAGCTGGACCTCTGCCATTTTTTTTTTTCACCTCCAACTCCACCAATAAGAATTCTGATCTAATCTTTTTGTAAACCATGTCTGCATCTTTAGCTCATTTTAGTTGTATAACACTTTTCCCCTGCCCAGCTCCTCCAGCCCCTAAGTTATATAAAGCTGAGGTTACGTTCCCATTTTACAGATGGAAAGATGAAACCCTTACAAGGTTAACTTGCTGATTCTAAGAAGGCAAGTCTGCTGGTTCCCAAGCTGGGATTTTGCTGGGTTCCTAGACTACTTTACCCTTCAAGCCCAGTTCTCGTAAAAGACAAGACATAGCCTACCCAGCTGTCTTCCTCATTCTGGGCTCCTATTTATCCATCAGGGTCCAATTTTAAAATGCCCTCTGGGCCTCCCTAGTGGCTCAGTGGTAAAGAATCCACCTACCAATGCAGGAGACACAGGTTTGACCCCTCATCCAGGAAGATCCCACATGCCACAGAGCAACTGAGCCCGTGCACCACAAGTACTGAGCCTGCGCTCTGGAGCCTGTGCTCTGCAACAAGAGAAACTACTGCAGTGAGAAGCCCACGCACCCCAAGGGAGA
>SJYA01002495.1:1224952-1255664 GCA_006410615.1 Neotragus moschatus | reverse complement strand
CCACCCGCCGCAGCTAGAGAAAAGCCCATGCAGCAATGAAGACCCAGCACAAATAAAAATAAAAAAAAACCTAAAAGCTCCTCTAAATGTGTCCAGTTTAAACCGTCCCCTCTGGGTATTTCCCAGTTTTTATACACACCTCAGGGGAAAACACTTTACTTTGAATTATCCATTGACTCTGTTTTTCCTCTGAAACAGTGTTTTTGAGAGGAGGAACCATTTCTTTCATTCCTGTACACTGGGCAGAGTGCTTGGCTCACCAAGAGGCCCAGCACACCTGCCTCTCCTCCCACACTGAACGACTCCACCTGGTTACCGCGGTCATTCTCACCTCCCCTGACCCCACAGGCTGCCACCACGACAAGCTAAGGGCCCACTGGTTCTCTGGGCCTTATCACACAGCTGCGGCTTCCACAGGCTGCAAATCCTTTGAGTCTTAGGAAGGAGTCCAGGAGGGAACATGCGAAGAAGAGCTGCTGGGCTGGGAGTTCACTCTCACAGCAGCTCCCTAGGGCTCCTCTGAAGGCCGGGTCCTCCACTCAGCACCCATCATGGTAGACATGGCCCTGGGCTGGGCACTGGGAGCATAAAGAGGCCGTGGAGGCACCTCTGGTGCTGCAAGAACTCCCATCTGAGCCTGGGAGCTGCCCCAGGTAGCCCAAGCTCCTCCCTGACAGGGGACGGGATCCCCACCTCACACCCAGGCAGCAGTGACCACCTGCCCTGGTCAGGGCTGGGCCCCAAGGGCTTCACCTACCTCCACCGCCCCACCCACTTCCCTCCACCTTGCCTTTTGGACAACCAAGCTCGTGACTTTACCAGCTGGCTGCTATTCAGGGATGCAGGNCAGGGGACGGGATCCCCACCTCACACCCAGGCAGCAGTGACCACCTGCCCTGGTCAGGGCTGGGCCCCAAGGGCTTCACCTACCTCCACCGCCCCACCCACTTCCCTCCACCTTGCCTTTTGGACAACCAAGCTCGTGACTTTACCAGCTGGCTGCTATTCAGGGATGCAGGCCACAGCACTAGGGCACTCAGCTCACTTGGGGTGGTTTTGGAAAATACAGACAGCTGGGCTCCAAAGCCAGCCCCGCTGAATCAGACTCTCTAGGGAGGAGTCCAGGAACCTGGATCATAAAAACCTTCCCAGAGTATGATAATAGCACAGTATAAGATGATGCAATATGAAGTGCCCAGCATACCCGAGAAAGTCCTTTGGCCCAAGATGTTTAACCTGAATCTCTGCTTTAGAAGTAGCTTTCAGCTGTCAAGAAACACGAGGGATAGAGGAACAAACCAAATGACACTATGGGGAAGCGACCAGACAAATTCACAAAGCTGCAGGCCTGAACTCGCCAAAAGTCCAAGTCATTTTAAAATAGTGTGTGGTGTATGTGTTCAGGAAAAACAGTGGAGGGGTGTTTCAGCGGGTAAACAATCCATCTGCAATGCAGAAGACCAGGAGACGTGGGTTCAATCTCTGGGTCAGGAAGATACCCTAGAGGAGGAAATACCAACCCACCCCAGTATTCTTGCATGAGAAAGCCCATGGACAGAGGAGCCTGGCGAGCTGTAGACCACAGGGTCGCAGAGTCAGACGTCTCGCCGACCACGCAGGCACGCACACACGCATGCACACACGCAAACCTATGAGTCTTAATCATATAATTGGAAACCGGTTTGAAAATCCTAGTCATGAAGTCATTTGGGGGCTAACTGGAGAAACCTGAATCGTTAGGAATCAATAGTTTTCTTGAGAGGGATAACGGTATGTGGTCATAGGGGTCAGCCTTACATTTTGAAACTCAGGGGGTGAAGACCCAGGATGAGAACTTACTCTGAAACGGTTCAGCAAACCACTGTGTAGCTGGGGTGAGGGCGGGGGGCGGGGGCGGGAGGAGCGAGGGGGGAGCAATTACAGCAAAATGCGAAACCCTCGAGCTAGAAGGTGTGGCCACGCGTGCTCCTTGAATTGTTTTCTCTGCTTCCTGATGAACAATGTTCACAATAAAACTTAGGAGGAAAATAAGCCCAACCACCTCGTGGGGCCTTGTGGACAGGTCCCGCGCGGGGCTCGCACCTGGCTTTGCCCGCGCGAGCACGGGGGGCGGCGGAGTGTCAGACCCGCAGTGGCCCCGGGCCGGGCAGCTGCAGGTGCGCCCGGCGGGGCGGGAGCCGGGAGCTGCGCAATCGCTGGGCGCTTAGGGCGCCGTCTGCTCCCCCCTTTCAAGGCGGGTATTTCCACCGCATTCCCAAGAGCGCTTCCGCGCGCCCCGTTCCCCCACGGCGCTGAGCACGCGCAGGTGAAGACAGCCCTGCCCGGCACCTGGACTTGCCCCCCTTCTCTGTCGAGGGAGGCTCCACGCAAGTTCAAAGCGGCGGCTGCCCCTCCTCCCGGCCCCATCCCCATCCGCAGGCGAGGCTGCCGAGCGAGCCTCAACATCTTCCTCTGCGCCCCTCCAAATTCATCAGTCCCGGTGTCCCCGCCGCCCATTCCTCTGCTGGGTCTCCGCATTCACTCTCCCTGTTCTTTCGCTCGAGGGCCACAGGCGCCTGATTTTGCCTGCATCATCTCAACACCTATGGGGCGTCCCAGGTGGGCTCAGTAGTAAAGAATCTGACTCCAATGCAGAGAACCCCGTTAGATCGCTGGGTCAGGAAGATCGCCTGCAGAAGGAAATGGCAACCCGCTCCAATATTCTTGCCTGGAAAATTACATGGACAGAGGAGCCTGGTGGGCTACAGTCCATGGAGTCTCTAAAGAGTCAGACAAGGCTGAGCGACTGAGCAGGCACGCAGGCCCTCTCAATGTTCCAGCACTCAGAGCTGTGGGTCACTGGTTCTCAGCTTTGGCTACCCTGTCACATGGCCCCAGGGGAGCTTTAAACTATTGATGCTGGGGCCCCATCCCCAGAGAAATGGATTTAACTTCTCTGGGTGCCCCCTCCTCTCTGTGGTGGACTCCCTTCCTCCATTATAAAAGGAGAAGGCAACGTGGAGAAACACTGTCCTGGGTCACAGAGAAGAATCTGCCCATGGTCACGGGGCAGGGGAGGCCCAGCTGAGCCCCCTCAGCCTCTGCCATCCATCCCCAGGGGCCCCACCCCGTCTGGCTCCTGGCACCAGCCCATCCTTTCCAGCCACGGTTTTGTCCACGTCCTTTCATGAAGTAGCTCTCCTCTCCTTCATCGTCTCTCTCCTGGTCTTGCAACAAGTCTCCATCTTTACGGGAACAGAAGCAAAATGTTTTTGATCCAGCAACGCATCAGTAAAAAGTGTTCGGGCATGCCCCGCTATCTCCATACACTTAGGTCTAAATCACAAGCCAGCCAGCCAATGAGTTCTCATTTTAGGTGCATTATAAAACACAGGCTAATGTGCACAGGAAAAAGACAAGATAGAAAGTATATTTCAAAAGAAATAATTTCCTCCTATAGCCTAATCTGATGACACCCTCCCCACTGCCGCCCAAACCTCCAGTCCTGTGTCCTCTGGTTTTTCTGGCTCCTCGCTCCCCCTCTTCCTGATTTCCAACTTACTTAGCCTTGCAGTGGGGGTGTGTGTGTGTGTGTGTACATGTTTGTTAAGTGGTAATTCTCTCTGTAGAAATGCAGGCTGCCACCAAATGCTCTTGGGGTTCAAGGTACTGAGGCCTTTCTCCTTTCTTCCCCATCTTTCTAGGTTCTTGTCCACAGCTACTTTGTGTTTAGGATTTCGAATTCCCCACTCGTCTCTCACCAGAAATGCCTTCTCTCCACACGTGCATGGTGGAGCCCTTCTGTCCACCCACCTCCCCTGGGTCTAGCCTCACTTCCCGCTCCCTCACTGCATATACCATTGTCTCATCGGACTAGCTGTACCCGGGAGTGCCAGTGCCTCAGGCAATTGCCATATTTTCAGTCCCATGTTTCAGTTACATTTCTTACCAAAGTGTTTCTTCCAGGGGAAAAACACTTTACCGACAGAAAAGATAAAATCAACACTGCTCTTTCTCACAGACACGCTCACATACATACACAGCAAACATTTAAAGTTAAAAAAAATAAAATTACCAACTTCTCTACTAACACGATGTGTATTCACCATGAGGGGCAAAAAGTCATAGCATATAAGCTCCAGTTATGGGTCCTTCATAAATCACCTAAGGCCCAAGTACCACAGACCGGAGAAGGTGCCCATAAAACACAGGGGAAGATATAATGGGGACACACAGGGCTGTCAATGAAATAAAGGGGAAGGCTTTTATGGTGCAAATCCAGGGTGCATAACGTATTGTGAATCTATTTATTTGGCTCGAGAGTGGTTAACAAGGTCACGAGGAAGTAATTTACTGAACTGCGTAGGGCCAATTTACTGGGACACTCGGAACGGTTATTATTGTTACGAATGATAGCTAACAGTTATTGAGCCCTGACTAGTGCCAAGAAGGGGACAACAGAGGATGAGATAGTTGGATGGCATCACGGACTCAATGGACATGAGTTTGAGGAAACTCCGGGAGTTGGTGAGGGGCAGGGAGGCCTGGCGTGCTGTAGTCCATGGGGTCTCAAAGAGTCGGACACAACTGAGAGACTGAACTGAACTGAACTGAGTGCCAAGCGCCATGTAAAGCACTATTACATGGAACATACCTGTTAATTTCCCAAAGAACCTTAGGAGGGTATTATTATCCCCACCTGACATGGGTTCAGAGAGGCTAAGTAACTTGTCTGGGGTCACATAGCTAGGAAATGGTGGCGCTGAGGTAGCCAGTAAAGCAATGATGTGAGACATTTAATAGCGCAAGGTCTACACGGAAGTTGTTGGGGGACCACTGATGGGGAGGGGCTACTCCGGTCTGTCCTGCTACTCGGGCTGCTCTCTGGGTTCACAGACCTGTAAATCAAGTACCTGGGCCCCTGCCTACTGATCTTTCTTCATGACGGCCATGGTGGTTGTAATAGATCTTCCACAGTCTGTATCTCAGACAAGGCCCGCATTTGTCTGGGCCTCCCTGGGGGAGGAGGCCTCCATGTGAGGGTTTGAAGGATCTGTGTATGAAACAGGGTGCATGAGCTGAGGCCCTCTTCCAAGAGAGGTCAGGGTAGATGACACACGTTCTAGCACCTTCCAGTTTGCAAAGCCTCAGTGGCGTCTCAGTGAATCCTCACAATAGCCCGGGAGGAAAATCCTGTCTCTTTACAGCTGAGGAAACTGAGGCTCAGACAGGGGGCCTATAAGCCAGTAAGTGGTGGTAGGGTGCAGGGTTTGACCCTCATCTGTCTGACTCCAAATCCTGCATTGGTGCTATTTTGTTCTACTGTCTAGATCCCACCCACGGATGATAACCAGATTATCTGAGCTGAATGTTTTATTCATGGACTTTCCTAGTGGTCCAGTGGCTAAGACTCTGAGCTCCTAATGCTTGGGACTCAGGTTCCACCCCTGGTCAGGGAACTCGATCCCACAGGCCACCACAAAGATCAAAGATACCATGCGTTGCAACTAAGACCTGGCACAGCCAAATAAATAATATATTTATATTATTATTATTAGCCATACATATATATATATATATTTTTTTAAATGTGTTTATTCAGCACCCACTGTGTGTTCTGCATGGAACCGGGCACAGAACAGTGTCCCATCTCTAACCTGGAGGGCGGTATAATGGAATGGGCAGGCTACATGCCCAGGCAGAGAGAAGCAGTCAGCTTATAGGCCGTCCTAGTGGAGGCAGGAAGACCAAGGGAAGGGAGACACAGAGCAGGGTGGACTCAGGTGACCCACAGATCGCAAAGGGCTGCGCCCTGGGGGGAGTCTTTACAAGACAAAAGGAAGAGGAAGGGCACTTCCAGGACAGAGATGTGACTCAAAACACCAAAACCCGAGGAGCAAAAGAGGGAAGAGGCCAGGGCTTGAGGTCGCAGCCGAGGCGTTTAGATCCCAGGTAGTGAAGTGGGGACCGACACGAGGCCTGGGTCCCTCAACAAAGGAACTCTTCAGAGCTGGAAGGAACACTGTGGGGGGCTCAGCTGGCACAAAACGAAAGCCCACAGGAGGCTCCATGGCCCCGGGAAGGAGGGGTCTCACGCAGGATCCCAGGGGCTGAGGGACCAGAGAAATCAGCCTGGGGGGGTTGGTGTTGCTTCCAAGTCCTTAAGGCATTCAGACTCTCCTCTGTTCACAGAACACACTGCACCACAAGGAGAGGATCAAAGTCTAAAAGTGGACGCCACATTCGTAGCCCAATCAGTCAGCTGATTCCTGGGCATTCCCTCCTTTTTCCAGGCCGGGAAGATCTCAGCATCCTCCCGCCTCCCTACCCACCCCCCCCAACTGCCAGATTCACCGGCTGCTTCCACTCATGGGTGCCTCTGCCTAGTGACACCTGATGGGAGACCCTCCCCATTCACTCCAGCCCTCAGGCCGCTGTGTGGGGCCCCGGGACCTGTGCTCAGATGCTGAGGGAGCAGCCCCTCACCTGCCTGGAAGGAAGACCCCAACCTTCTCTGCTCCAAGAGAAACAGCCTCCGATTGGGCATCATAAACCTCCTACCTTCACATCACCACCGTCGGCCCCTCTCCCAAGGCCCCCACATTGCACTTCTCTTGTGGAGACAGACCCGGGAAGGAGCTAGAATAAAGCCCTGGCCAGGATGGAAAGAAGAAGACAGTCAAGCCCGTGGCTTCTGGGGATAGAACAGAGTCAGTCTTGGGGGTCTGTGAAGGCCAGCGGACACATGGGAAAGTGACTCCACGTTGTTCATCTCAGAAGTCAGGGATGCACCCTCCCAAAATCTGAAGGCCCCTTTATAACCCTACCTAATCTTCGGCTGCTAACTTCAGGAATCTTTCTTTCACCGGATAACCTACCTGGCTAAAAGCGATCACAGGTGTCCTGCCTGCAAACATTTCCCAGATCACACAGGGAACCCGGTGAGGTCCTGAGGGCAGTGATACCAAGCAATTCCAGGATCTCGCTGGCTGTTTGGAAGCATTGCTGACTCTCGGGTGATTGTTCTTATGTATATTCTCAAAGTCCTGCCTTAATGTCTTGGTCTTTCTGGGTCTACCAGGGAGGGGCTGGCAACCGCCCTGTCCTGAGTTTGGTCTCGCTTACGTGGGCTCCGTTATGCACATGCGTACACGCTGTCTACTATGTACATGCGCACATCTAGAACCCAACCCCGCCATGGATTTCCATCTCTTCAGGAATGGTAGAGGCTAAACCAGGTTCTCACCGGGGGGTAATTATAGGTGACAAGAGGTAGAAGAGCTGCCCCATCCCTGAGGAGTGAGCAGCACCGCCTACCACAGGCTGATCTGTCTGATCTGAGTCCTGGTCCCATTGCTGCCACCACTTCGTGTCCTCTTGGGAGGACTTTGCTTCCTAACCTAAAAAATGTAAACATCACCTACTTAATTTTTTTGCCCCGCCCTGCAGCATGCGAGGATTTTAGTTCCCTCACCAGGGATGGAACTTGTGTCCCCTGCAGTGGAAGACGAGTCCTAACCACTGGACAGCCAGGGAATTCCCAAACATCATTTACTTTACAGAGACTAGAGGGAGGTGTCATTGCAAGGAGGTAGGTAAAGACTTTATCATAATCCCTGGTATGATAGATAGTAGTTGCTGTTATAAGTGCTAACACAGACCAATGCCATTCTCCACACCAGGTACTGTTTCACATCAGTTCAGTTCAGTCTCTGAGTTTTGTCTGACTCTTTGCAACCCCATGAACTGCAGCATGCCAGGCCTCCCTGTCCATCACCAACTCCCAGAGTCCACCCAAACTCATGTCCATTGAGTTGATGATGCCATCCAACCATCTCATCCTCTGTCGTCCCCTTCTCCTCCTGCCCTCAATCTTTCCAAGCATTAACTCATTTAACCCTCCCAACGACCCTATAAGGAAGGTATTGCTATCATCACCCTCATTAGAGTGGGGAAATTGAAGTATAGAGATGAAGTAATTTGCCCAAGGTTACCCAGATAGTTTGGGGGCTCATCCAGTCTGGCTCCAGAGCCTGTGGTCTTAACCACCAGCTCTCTGGGTGCAATTGGTGGAGAGGTTCATTATTCGGTGTTCAGTAGGGACTGAACACCCATTTATGGGAACCCAGAGAGGTGAGTGTGACATGGTCCTTGCCCTGCAGAGGCTCCCAGACTCACAGGAAGACAGATGCCTAAAAAGAAAATTATAGGAAGCCTAATGCAAGAGATACAGTCTACCAGGGGTGATGGAATTAGGCTTTGTAGAAATACCATGGGAAAGGTCTAACACTGGCCAGAGACACTCATATCCCCAGGCTACAACGAGCAGCTGGGTCTGATTTCTGCCAGCCTTACAGGAAAGAGGATTAAACTAAATTGACCAGTTGATTAGCTGATGGCTTCATTCATTCATTCAACTCAAGACCCTCTCGGATGGGTGCTCTGGACTAAACTAGTTCATAAAGGATGATTTTTAAAAGTCAGAGGAATTACAGTCCAGTTGCTGAGAACAATAAGATCACAAGGACAAACTGACATATGAAAGGGGCTGGAGAATCTTCTAGATCACATCTTCCAAACAAATAATAAGTTTTTACTTGAGACAGTAAATATTTTTGGAAAACACTAAGCAAGGATCATCCCTGCAAGCCTCTCTGTGTTGCCAACATGCTGAGAAGATACTAATATGCTAATGAGCACCATAAACACCAAGAGTCTGGAAGTAGCAGGTGGCACTTCCCAAACTTACTTGACCCCCAAAGCCCTTCTCAGCAGGACTCTGTGGGACTGCTGTAAGAAGCACAGTTTGTAACTTCCTGCTGTGGCATAAAAAAGGTGTGCAGAAGAGCTGAGAGAGAGGGTGGAAGTTAGACTGGGAAGATTCCCAGAAGATGACAGCTCTGAATGGAGTTTTGAAAAATTCCAGGAAGGTCATGGCCAGTTGGAGGAGTGATAGAAAAGAGTTTTTTGGTCAGGAAACTGATCCTAAGACCACTTTATGGAGGGATTCCCTAGTGGCTCAGATGGCAAAGAATCCACCTGGAATGCAGGAGACCTGAGTTCAATCCCTGGGATGGGAAGATCCCCTGGAGCAGGGTATGGCAACTCACTCCAGTATTCTTGCCTGAAGAATCCCCATGGGAGCCTGGTGGGCTACACCCCATGGGTTTGCAAAGAGTCGGACACCACCGAGTGGTCAAGCACAAGGAAGTAGAATTTTGCTCCAGGGCAGGAAGAGAGGATGAGTAAGGACCAAGCTGGGAGAACAGAGATGCCAGCAGGTGGTGGCAGCCACATGTGGTCTCTGATGTGCGCTGAGGAGCTCATGGCTTTTCTCTCAGAAGGAGGGAGTCCCAGAAGTTTTGATAAAGCCTCAGGAGAAGAAGTCACCTCGGGTCTTCCCTGAAGTGGCACCTGAAAGATGTTATTGCTGTGATTCAGGCAGGGTGATCCATTGGGACAGAAGGGCAAGGAGGGAGCCAGGAGAGCAATGTGCCCTGGCTCTGATGGGGCTGGGGGAACATTAAATCACAGAGCAGAAGGTACACAGCATAACACTATTTTTATAATGCTTAAAAATAAACAAAAAGTGAGGGAGGAGGGACTCACTCCCTCACTTTAGTGAGGGGACTTAGTAATTTGCGGACTTGCCTAGTGGTCCAGTGGTGGAGAATCCACCTGCTAATGCAGGGGACATGGGTTTGATCCCTGGTGCAGGAAGATTCCACATTCGGCAGGGCAACTGAGCCTGTGCACCGCAACTGCCGAGCCCGCGTGTCCTAGGGCCTGTGCTCCACAGTAAGAGAAACCACCGCAACGAGGAGCCTATGGGCCACAGCTGGCCAGTAGCCCCTGCTTACTGCAAGCAGAGAAAGCCTGCACGCAGCAGTGAAAGCCTAGCACAGCAAATAAATACACAAAGAATCTGGGAGTAACACACACACACTACCATGAATATATACACAGTAGCTACTCAACAAGGACTTACTATATAGAGCAAGGAACTATAACTCAGTATTTTGTAATAAACTATACGGAAAGAATCTAGAAAGAATATGTATATATAGATCACTAAATAATTTCACTGTAACCTGAAACTCACACAATATTGTAAATCAACTCTACTTCAGTTTTTTAAGGTTTTAGTAAAATAATAAGAACAAACAATATATATATGTATACTATCTAGGCATTTCTAGCTGGGAAAACTATCATTTAAGTGATGGAATAGGGAATTCCTTGGTGGTTCACTGGTTTGGATTTGACACTATCACTGCTATGACTCGAGTTCAGTCCCTGGTTGGGAAACTAAGATTCCACGAGCCAGCACAGGGTGACCAACAGAAATAAATAATTAAATGACAGAATAAATACACAAAATTCAGGATGTGATCATGCCTGGAGGGACACAGCAGGATAGGAGGGGGAGTAGAGCACAGACAGATATAATGACCTTGATCATATTCTGGTTCTTTGGGGGGGTGGCCAGGCCCTGGTTTTCATCTTGTTATTATAGGCTGTATTAATGGTATGTTTGGGGCTTTCCAGGTGGCACTAGTGGTAAAGAACCCACCTACCAATGCAGGAGACATTAGAGACACAGGTTCAATCTCTAGGTGGGGAAGATCCCCTGGAGATGTGGGTTGCATGTCAACCCACTCCAGTATTCTCCAACCTGGAGAATCCCCATGGGCAGGGGAGCCTGGTGGGCTATAGTCCATGGGATTACAGAAGACTAGGACACGAGTGAAGAGACTTAGCACTCACGCACGGCATGTTTACTCTCTTGTATGCATCAAGTATCACGTAATAAAAAGTATTTTGTATTAGTCTGCAATCAAAAACATTCCATGGCCTCTGTGCCTCAGTTTCCTCACCTTCCTTCCTATGGTCCAGCAGGCTCTTCTCCCCTGGAGGATGGAATGGCACCGTGAGTGCCATCCCTGGGTCAGCCTGCGTCCAACCGCAGGCCACCTGGTACCCCAACCAAACTTCCTCACTGCGCTTCGCAGGGATGAAATGGCCAGTGCTGAGCTGTTAACTAGAGCCATAGTACCCCACAAAGACCAGTCCTTGGAGCCCCCTAAAAAACTCCAACAGTCACCACCTTTGATTGACGCTTCACTTCCTGAGAACTGGAGGCCTTTGTAAGTATATTGCCTGAACAGGACACCAGAACACAGGGTCAGACTGGAGTCCACATTGCCTTGGCTCCACCCAGTCGCAGACTTCTGCCATATGCCACCGCCCACTTTTTTCCTGCACGGCTTGTAGGGTCTCAGTTCTCTGACTGGGGATTGAACCCAGTCAATCTGCACAGAAGTGGAGGCCATGGAATCCTAACCACTAGGCCACCAGGGGACTCTTACTGCCAACTTCTTACTTTTTTATGTTGTTATTTATTTATTGGCCTCACCACGCAGCCTATGGCATCTTAGCTCCTCGACCAGGGATCAAATTCGGGCCCTTGGCAGTGAAAGCTGGAGTCCTAACCATTGGACTGCCGGAGAATTTCCCCACTTTTTTCTTCAAACAGGTTAATTAGTTGGGATAAACCAATATAAAGCAAATGGCTTTCCCTGAGTATGGCCTTTCCTGTGTTGGAAAGAATTCAGATCTTTCTATTCCCAAAGAAACCTAGTCTGGGATAAAATATTTTATGACCTTTGTTGCTTAAGAATGACCTTCAGAACATCCTTAATTTATTCATCTTCATCGTTAACTTGGTTCCTGAGTATTATTTATCTTCACAACTGCCCTGAGATAGTAATTTTAACCCCATTTTACAGAGGAACAAATTAAGAGTCAGAGATTTTTTTCTTTAATGGCACAACAGCTTTTAAGTAGAACTGAGATTCGCACCAAGGCTGATTTGACTCCTCTTTCTGAAACACCACGCTGCCTTTGTGCACAGAGGCTAGAAGCTCAGAGATGGACTCGCTAGGGAATCACAGAGTGAGGGGAAAAGTTGTCCCAGAGAGTGGGAACCAGCTAGCCCAGCTGCGAGCTTGCTTAGAAGGAGCGAGTGTGTCGGCCGACCAGCCATCACTGTTAGCAGCTGGGCTCCTGCCACACTCAGGACCACGTGCAGGGCTCACTAGGGATGTGAAGACGCACCGAGCAGAGCCCTGCCCTCTGTCAGCCAGAAGGGCTGACTCTCTGGTCGGGAAGACAAGGCAGATGCTTGGAAAGTGGTGACTAGTGACACGGGCCCAGGCCTTCCCAGGAGAGCCTTGCGGAAGCGATGGGAATCTGGTCTAGCAGACTGAGCCTGTGACTGGCAGGTGACCCTCAGTGGGGTCCCTTCATCCTACATCTCGTCTTAGAGGATATCATGTGTGCCCTGCGCTATCCCTGTGACGTGGGCACAAAGGTGATGGAGACCCGGTCCTGCCTGCAGGACACTCCCAGTCTAATCAGTGAACTGGATGCGCCTGGAAGGGGCTGAGTCGGGTGTGAAAGAAGGCAGCAGAGAGAAGGCGGTGCCTGGACTGTGCTTCCAAGAGCAGACAGGAGTTCACGGAAGTCATTCTGAAGAAGGCGGGAAAGAGCACAGGCCAGGAGATGCAAGGTCATGTAAGAACACCCCACCCAGATGATGAAGCAACACCAACGGCAAAGCGTGGACACCTCGAAATCTCTCACATGTTGTATCCTTTACTTTTTGTTTTGCAGAGAAAAAGCTAAGGTTCAGACAGGTTCAGGTCACCCAGATATTAAAGGCAGAACCATCCGGAGTCCAGGACTGTATCACCCAAAGGTCACACTCTTACCTGTGCAGCTGAAAGTAGGTCATAGGGTGAGAATGTTTAGGTGGGAGGTGAGTTAGGGTGGAGAATCAGAAAGAGGCTAAGTCATTCTGGATTTTACAAGCCATACTTAAAGAGGGCAGAACACCACCTGAGACTAATACAACATTGAAAATCAACTATATTTCAATAAACATTTTTTAATTGAAAAGTTTAAAGATGTAAAAAAAAGTAAATATAATAAAAACAAGAGAATAGAACATCAGTCAGAGCTGATGGCTGAATGCTTTTCTGTTGGACCATTTAAAATGACAAAACCACACTAACGTATGTAAATAGTTAGCCAATGGGAACTTGCTGTAGGACTCAGGGAACTCATACTGAGGCTCTGTAATAACCTAGAGATGTGGGAAGGGGTGAGAGGTGGGAGGGAGACTCAAGAGGGAGGGCACAGAGGAAGGACATATGAATTAACCTTGGTTAATTCATGCTGATGTATGGCAGAAATCAAACCAATATTGTGAACCAATCATCAATCAATTAAAAATAAATTTTTTTTCATGACAAAACCAATCAAATATGAAGGAAAAGGCTCTGAAGCCAAGAGTGGGTGAGACAAGGTCTCAGTCAAACAAAAGGGACTTGAAGGTAAGAGGTGACCACACATGGTGAGGCAGCTAGACGTGCCTCCGATGTGTCGGGTTGGCCAAAACGTTTGTTTGGGTTTCTCTGTAAGATGTTACGGAAAACCCTGAACAAACGTTTTGGCCAAGCCAGTAGAAGGATGTCAACCCACCAAGCCAGGAACATAAGATAATGCAAAGATGGACAAAGCAGGGCTTTTCCAGATTCTGTGCTAGTCACATCCTGAGGGACTCCACTTCCTGTCCAAGCCCCCAGGCTGGTTCACTTACAGGGTCTGGGATGAGAGTATTAAATGTAGTCTCATCTACCAGGTGCCCAATATTTAAAGGATTCATGTCAGGTTAACAAACTGTTAAATAAAATATATGTTCTGTACATGAAATAGATTAACTACAAGGCTACACTCAATACCTTGTGATAACCTATAATAGACAATAATCTGAAAAGAATATATATGTATGTATGACTGAATCACTTTGCTATATACTTGAAACCAATACATTGTAAATTAACTATAATTCAATAAAAATATATATTCTATCCACTCAGTGTGCTGTACACTTATAGTTCATGTACTTTTTGGTAGATATACTTCAATAATAAGCTTAAAAAATGCTATCATCTTATCTTGGTAAAATCGGAGATGGCAATAGCCACCTACTCCAGTACTCTTGCCTGGAAAATCCTATGGACGGAGGAGCCTGGTGAGCTGCAGTCCATGGGGTCGCTAATTGTCGGACAGGACTGAGCAACTTCACTTTCACTTTCACACACTGGAGAAGGAAATGGCAACCCACTCCAGTGTTCTTGCCTGGAGAATCCCAGAGACGGGGGAGCCTGGTGGGCTGCCGTCTACGGGGTCGCACAGTCAGACATGACTGAAGCAACCTAAGCAGCATCTTGATAAAATACCTTATTCGCCACTTGTAAGGCTAAGTTCTCAATGGCATTCTGGGCTAGAAAGTGACATGGAAGCTCAACAGGGTCTGTGACAATCTAGAGGGTGGAATGGGGTGGGATGGGAGAGGGAGGTTCAGGAGGGAAGGGATGTGTGTATACCTATGGCTGATTCATTTTGATGCATGGCAGAAACCAACACAGTACTATAAGCAATTATCCTCCAAAAAAGTAATTATTTTTTTTTAAAAGAAACAGAAAAAAAAGAGAAAGTGACATGGAGAGAGCCAGTCCCCAGCCCACAGCCAGCAACTTGCTCATTCCTGCTCCACCCACACTGGACACCCTGACTGAACCTCCAAGCTGCATCCACAGGCCCTGCGAATGGCCTCCTGTTGACCATCTCACATCCCTAAGGGCACACCCAACCATCAGCATGGCTGCCCTGATGAGACAAACCCCAGGCTGAGGCCTGCTCAGCCCAGAAGTAGATTGACAGACAATGGAACTAGGCACTTCCAGGTGCCTTGGGTATAGTTCTGAGTACCAAGAGTATGGCTTAGAGTGAGGTGTTGTGGGTATGACCCCTTGAACTCCAGATACCTGGCCCTGCAGGGAGGGATGTAGCCTTAAGACACGAGAGTGAAGCCCCCTAATCTGAAGGGCCTGACAGGATCCCTTTGCCCTGGTCTAATACAGTGCTGTGGGTCACAGAACTTGCAAGAAGATGTAGAGAACCTGGAGAGAGATCAGGGGAACAAGATGGTTAAAGGTATCCGGGAGACTGGGTCATCTGGGAGGGAAGACTCACTGAGCAATGCACCCTCATCCTTGAGTGCAAGCTGAAGTTACCATGATGCTTATGACCCTAGAAAACTAGAGAGAACCTAGTCTTGAACTAAGTCGGGAAAGACTGCAGTCAGACCTGAGGAGGAAGGTCCTGGCTGTCAAGATGTGGTGTTACCGACTGTAAAGCCTGGATTCAGGCAGTCTATGTCATGGTTGGAGTTCTGGGCTTAGCCAGCTGTGGAGCCTTGGGTCATGGAGTGGCTTCCTCGAGGCCTCAGTTTCCTCATCTGTAGAATGGAGATAATAAGAGTATCTGCCTCCTGAGGCTGTTACAAGGATGCAGTCATGTGTGTGGCACGTTTCCTTAACTGGCTGGTAAATCTTGCCTCCCCCATTGGCCTCCCAGCTCCTTGCCTGGGCTCTGTGAGCCTCAGTTTTCTCACAGATAAAATGGGGATGAAGAGACCACCCTGGTGGTCCAGTGGCTAAGACTCCACACTCCCAAAGCAGGGGGCCTGGGTTTGATCCCTGGTCAGGGAACTAAATCCCACCTGCTGCAACTAAGAATTCATCTGTCACAACTAAGGATTCCACGGCTGCGACAAAGATCAAACAGCCAGCGTGCAACCAAGACCCAGTGCAGCCAAATAAATAACAAAATATTTTTTTTAATTTTTTTGGTAGAGGTGAAGATGCTAATCTCATGGGGCTCTTTTAGCTTCAAGGACAGTGTCAAGGTCTTAGACTCCATCCTTACTGATAGCTGAGGAAGGCTCCAGAATTTCTCCTGCAGAAGCTTCAGTTAAGATGAAGGACCACCACGCCTGTGGTTACACATTCTCCTTCCTGAAGTCCAGGGGCTGAGGAGGGTGGTCTCTAGAGATGCAGAAGCAGAGAGGAGGTGAGAGGCCGAGAGAACACCTTGCTGGCGGGTGGGTGAGGCCAGCTTGGCATCCCTCGCCAGCCATTCTCTGTCCCTCCTTGAGGTTCCGTCCTTCGGATGAGGGCTTGGCATTTCCCAGGTCAAGCCAGTGCCCCTCTAGGGCTTTGCTATTGGGAAGGGCCTGGCTGGCAGCAAGGGATCTGGTGTTTGCCATGCATGATGTTCATTCGGCCAGCCTCCCTCTTCCTTCCCACTTGTACCCACAGTGACAGCAGCTCTCGAGATGGCTGGGGGTGGGGGTTGGAAGCAGGCCAGCTGGAGAGGCAGGGAAGATGCTACCAGGGCACCTGGCCACCTGCAGAATGGCTGCAGTAGCACTGGCTGGCTTGAGGGAAAGGGAAGCTGGGAGAAACCAGGTGTGAAAGGAGCCAGGGAAAGAAGAAAGCACGATCATTGGCCAGAAACGAGCTTCCGAAGAGAAAAAGTATGTATCAACTTCAAGTTTAGAATGAAGCAGATCTTGCAGAAATGAATAGATGGTGACTTCCCCAAAGACAAGGCTTTTGTAGACTTGGGGGGAATTTCTGAAGATAAAGAAACAGAAACTAATCAGAATTCTTGCAATCCAAAACTATTAATATCTGGTCAGGGCCAACTCCATGATATAGAAAGATTTTTTAAATTTATGTATGCCTTACCTCTTTCCAGAAGGATTTGTTCTTTTGTTTTTTGCATGGAGAATCTTAGTTCCCTTCAACCAAGCATTGAACCCGTGCCTGCTGTAGGGGAAACATGGAGTCCTAACCACTGGATTGCCAGGGAAGTCCCTCCAGAAGGCTCTGAATTGCCTGACAGCAAATATTCATTCTAACAACAACAAATATTTATTGAGCATCTACTATAAGCTTGCCCTGCATAGAGAAGGCTGTGGTGTGGGACACAGAGCCTGCCCTCAAGGAGCTTGTAACACAGAACACATGGATTGACTAACAAAAGAGAAAATCAGGATCAAGGTGAAGAAGATGACAAATAGAGGTCAATGCAGGTGCAAGGATTGAGTTTATGTCTGAGTTTTCTGACAGTCAGGACTTAAAGGGAAACATACTTTAACAACAAGGAGAAATCACACTAGTTCCTCAGGGAGAAATCTAAGTGAATATTGAATTGTAAAAGTCAAGTAAAAAATCATCTGTATCAGAAACATGAATATAAGAATTGGTTTGGGAAAGAAAGAAGATTCTGATTGTTTTCTAGTATGTGTGATGGGACTGGATGCAAAGGAGCGTAAGGGATTAAGAAGAATGAGAACTTCTACAGCTGAAAGTAGTGTGAGAGGTGAGAGGTTATGACTCTACCTCCTTCCAGTTTAATAGGTGAGAAAACAGAGGCCCAGGAAGCAGTGACTTGCCCAAGGCCACCTCCTTCCACCCGTACCAAAATAGTCACGGGGCCACTACTGCCAGCTTCGTACACGTAGAAAGCTTGCCAGTGACTTGCACAAGTGCCCGAATAAGAAACCTCCCAGGGACTTCCCTGGTGGTCCAGCAGTTAGGAATCCGCCTGCTAATGCAGGGGACATGGGTTCCATTCCTGGTCCGGGAATATCCCAAGCGCCTCAGGCAACTAAGCCCGGACACCACAAGAGAAGCCACCTCAATAAGAAGCCTGTGCACCACAATTAGAGAGTAGCTCCCACTGGCTACAACTAGAGAAAGCCCAGACTCAACAACGAAGACCCAGTGCAGCCAAAAATAAATAAAATAAAAAAGAAAACTCCCAGAGGTTCAGAAAGAGTATTAACAAACCCAAGGCAGCAGCTTTCAAGCTGAAGGTCAAATGTAATCTTGACTGAAAGTCATCCTTCGAGGACCAAGCTAGAATGCGAATAAGTAAATCCTTGCTCCAGTAGCAAAGGCAGAACTCCACTTCTGCATCTGAATGGCAGTGGAAGGGAAAAGCTCTGGCCCCAGCAGAGCTGAGTGCAGAGCCCAGGCTCTAAGACCTGAGTCCTCATCTATAAAATGGACAGAGTTTCGTTCTAACTCACGATGAGTGTGAAGACACCGGCACATACAGTGTTACCAGACATACTGCCGGGCTCCTTGATGGGGAAACAGGCCACGCCAAGTGAGATTTTTAAACTAAGACTCAGACACGTAAGCATCATATGACCTGTTGAGAAATAAAACAGTAATAGGAATTATTTGCAAATGGAGTCAGGATGGAAAAAATTCTCTGGGAAACTGAGACCATGGAGATGAGGCTCACTTCAGCCCCTGGGACGGCAGCCCACTCAGATGGGGGCTGCGTCCTCTTAGGCGTGCTTGGAACCTCGGAGCTGTTAGCCACTTGGGGCCTAAGCTGAGCAACGGGACCCAGGTTCTGCAGAACAATGTGCCCAGAGCCATGGGTCATACCCAGGGATGAGGTTTTAATTTATTCTGCTCCTTAGGTCTGCTCATGACACTGTCGTGATTCACATGTACAACTGGCACCTGAGGAGCCTCTGTGGCCCACGCGCCTTTACCAAGGGTATTACACATAGCATGGAGTTATGTTTTTGTTTACTGACCGCCATTATATGCTCGGCACTGCGGGAGGCAAGCACAAGATGATGAGAACTCATGTGTGAGACTTCTCTGGTGGTCTAGTGGCTAAGACCGTGAGCTCCCAATACAGGGGGCCTGGGTTCAATCCCTGGTCAGGGAACTAGATCCCACATGCCACAACCAAGAGTTCGCATGCTGCAACTAATGATCCCGCATGCTACAAACAAGACCTAGCACATCCCAATAAATAAATACATAATAACACATGTGTAGTGGAGAAGATGCCCACGGCCCATGAGAAAGGGCGCTGGGAATATAGGGCATAGCTGTCCCGGGGACTCGATGGGAAGAGAAGGGAGGATGACACATTCTCTGCTTGTTGGACAGTAGATCTGGAATCGCAGACTCGGAGAGAGAGGATTTTGATCTGGGTCTCAAAGGCACTGGTGGTGAAGAACCTGCCTGCCAATGTAGGAAGTGCAGGTTTGATCCCTGGGCCGGGAATATCCCCTGGCGAAGGAAATGGCAACCCACTCCGGTATTCCTGCCTGGAGAATCTAATGGACAGCGGAGCCTGACGCGATATAGTCCATGGGGGTTGCAGAGTCAGACATGACTAAATTGACTTAGCAAGCACGCACTCAAAGGCAAAATGGGATTTGAGCAGCTGAGTGTGGGGAGAGGAGAGAGGAGATAGCAGTGTTTCCATGAACACGCACAGAGGGACCCCTGGAGGCTTATGAAAGGGACACCTGACGTGGTGGTGCCTTTGTGCCCACAACAGTGCAGAGATGTGTGAGGTTTTAGAGCAGGGGAGAGACAGCCTCAGAAAGCCAGGTTAGGGGGACTTCCCTCGTGGTCCAGGATTAAGAACGCATCTTCCTATGCAGAGGACACAGGTTTGATCCCTGGTCGGGGAACTAGGATTTCATGTGTTGCGTGGTGCAGCCAAAGAAAGAAAGAAAGACAGCCAGGTTAGGAAGATACGTGGTGAGGAGCTGGATGGGATGTGAGAGGCTGGATCGCTCCCGCCGTCATAGTCCCTATTTGCATTCCTAATGGGCCCTGCACGGAGATTGGCTTTCCTCGCTGGCCCAGCTGGCTCTGGCAGATAAGTGGGACTCTGTGCCCAGGGGCAGGGCGCTTGGTCCTGTTGCTCCCATCCCCCTCACCATACACACACACACACACACAGACACACACACACACAGACACACACAGACACACACACACACAGACACACACACACACACACACACACACACACACACACGGTCCTTCCTGTTTTTCCAGCCTAGCTGGAGTGAATTGTCTCCCAGTGTACTAGTCTCCATCCAGGTCACAAGGATTTCCTGATGGCCACAGGCCTCAGAAGAGCCCTCTGGCTCCTGGCCCTTTACCCTCCCCGCTCCTCGCCTCTCTTCCCACCTTCCATCACCGTGTCCCTGCTGAGGAATCCCAGGCCTGGCTAAGCTCAGGTCAGATCTGCAATCTCTGCACTAATTTGGATGAACCTGGGCATTCTCTGTGGCCACTTGACCTCTGACCTCTGCTCCCTCCCCTCAGTGCTTCTACTGAACCTTAAGACCACCGCAAGAAGGGGCTGAGAACCCCCCTGTCTGGGTTCCATTCCTTCCTCCTCTGCTGGAAATACCAAATCTCTAAGCTCAAAGACTCAGAGACTCCTGGTGGGTCCATCATCAGCACTCTTTGACCAAGGACTGTAACTTACTCCTCTTCTCTGGTAGGACGAGCAATGATAGAGAGGTTTTCTGCTTCTCAAGGACTTTGGGTAAAAATCCTTCCTTCTGAAGCTCTTAACAGCCCTGCAGGTAGGCAGGGCAAAGGGCTTCCTTATCATTGCCCATTTTGCAGATGAGAAAACCGAGGCCTGGGGAAGGTTAGAGACTCCGGTGTGGTCTTACAGCTGTTTGAGTGTCAAGTTTTGTGCTCAACACTCCCCACCCTGCCCTGAGGTCACCTCTCAATGACACCACCCGCCCAACAAGATACAGATAGTCCAAATAGCTAGCAGTCCACGGCCAGCAGCATGTCCAGCTGGGGCCCAGAACAGCGGAGGGATTTGCATAATGTCACACCGCAACCAGTGGCAGAACCAGGTCTCAGGTCCCCTACAGAAACCTCCCACCACCCCACACTGCCCCATCTTGTCTCCCAACATACTTCCCCTAGATGTATGGGTGTGCCTGACATTGCTGGAATGTACTCCACACACATAATGAGGCCATTTTGAGAAGGTCCGCCTCAGGGGGAACCAGAGAGCTGTCTAGTGTCCCCATCCTGACCCCTGTCAACTCCTGGCTGTGCACGCCAAGCTGCAAACAGATAAACAGAGTCCATCAGCCTGCGCTCCCCTACCCCCTGCCCCCGACACACTTTGCTAGCCTTAAGACCCAGAGGCGGAGTTTGGGGTTTCGAAGCTGTGAAGAAGGCTGCATGGGAATTAAGAAGTCATGGAGAGATGTCGCAGACTGGTTGCCACACGGGTCAGCGTTCATAGAAAGAAGCCAGACGTCACCACCGCCAGTAACCGACCGAACGAGAGGCTGCTGGTCTACAGCACCGAAGTGTTTTTAACTTTAGCAGTTGAATTATTTGACCAAACTCCGGGAGATAGTGAAGGACAGGGAAGCCTGGCATGCTGTGGCCCATGGGGTCGCAAAGAGTCGGACATGACTGAGCGACTGAACAACAACAAGTTGAATTGTAGTGACTTCCTAAGATATCAGTTTAATGTGAGGATAGGAAAGTTTCTCTCCCTCCAACACAAGGCTGACCTGGCCTGGAGAACCTTCTGGATCTAAGGCAACCACTGTGCCGTTTACCACAGGTTGCCTGATACCAAAGAAGTGGGTCTCGACCTCTGAGTTCAGAGCCAGGTTCCCGGCTTCCCAGCCCACAGACCACTAAGAGTCAAGCAGCAGAAAAGGAGTCCAGGTGAAGGAAGAACCCAGAAGCAGCTGTAGGACAGATCCCTGGAGGGAAAGTATGGGGTTGCGGCCTCAGGAAGATTCTAGAAACCCTCTGCTCAGGTGGGTTAGCTATACTCAGCTGCCCATTAGCTGAGAGGAGACCAAGTGATCTTCCGGAGGCAGTCCCGCTTCCCAGCCCCTCTGCATCCCAGACCCCCCTGCTGAGTGCCGGGAGGTGAGACTCTTCCATTTTTCTCCACCCCACCTCTCTCAGGAACTCTTCCTGCTCCCCGTCCTAGTCTCCCACTGCGAACAGGGAATTCCCTCTCCAGCAACAGGAGCCACAGGGACTGGCCTGGAGTTGGGGCGGCTCCAGGGACAAGACCTGGAAGGGGAGGGGGTGGGAGGCTCTCCCCTGCTGCTGCCCCCTCGTACCTCCACCCCCCAAAGAATGTAATTAAGTAGCAGGCCTCTGCCAGGAGCCAAGCTTTCTGCCTTCCGTCTATAAATCACCTTCTGAATCATCTCTCAGGTCCTGGAGGAGTAACTGCTCCTCAGGCTGCTCCAGGCAGCCCCAGTGCCACTCCCCCCCACCCACCCTCACCAGCCCAGGAACCTGCCTCCCCCACCCCTCCCTGGTCCAGCCCAAGGTGGCTCCAGGTCGCAGCTGGAAGTGCCAGTGGCTCAGGAGTCCAGCGAACTGTGGGATGGGAGGAGGAGGGTTAGGGGAAAACACACTGCCCTCTCTGCCCCTTCTTTCCTGGGCAGGCAAACAGCAGAGCCTAGGTTAGCCTAGCCTAGCTTCCTCAGGTTAAGTATAGAGCCTCAGGCTCCTGGTCTCCAGTACCAAGTTAAAGGGGCAAGTTGGCTCTGAGGATAAGGAGAAAAGAGGCTCAGATGGTAAAGAATCTGCCGGCAATGGGGGAGACCAGGGTTCGATCCCTGGGTTGGGAAGATCCCCTGGAGAAGGGAATGGCAACCCACTCCAGTATTCTTGCCTGAAGAATTCCAGGGACAGAGGAGCCTGGTGGGCTGCAGTCCATGGGGTCGCAAAGAGTTGGACACGAATGAGTGACTAACACACAAATACACACCCAGGTAGGGTCAACCTGGGAAAACTTCTTGGGAGAGGCAAGTTTCGATCTAGAACTTAAAGGAATCAAAAGACCTTGCAGACGGGGGTAAAACTAACATGTATATAATACTTCTAGTATGCTAGGCATTATTCAGAGAGCTTTATCTGTATTCACTTATTCAATCTTCACAACACCCTATGAGGCAGAAACAGTCACTGTTCTCATTTTACAGATGGGGAAACTGAGGCTCAGAGAGGTGAACTTGCTGTAGGTTACCCACTTCTACAGCAATGTGAATGCAGGCAGTCGGACTCCAAGAGGAATGTGAGTGTTCAGGGAAAATGAGGTTTGGAGGTGTAAGCAGGTGGACTTGGCAGCTTTGGGAGTTAGGTCAGATGGGGCTGCAGAACGAAAGGGCTGGGCTGCATACGGGAGGCTCTGTCTGTACGGTACGGTGGCCCGGAGGGGTGGGAGAGGCAGGCTCCCAGGGGAGTGCACAGGGGCCACCTGGAGCTCCCTGCTTCATAGCCATGAATCAGGTTCCTGTCATAGCCCTGCAGACTCTAAGAGGCAGAAGAGCTCCCTCAGGCTGCTTAAGAAAAATGAAGCCTAGAGGGAGACACAGAGAAGGAAAGGAACTCATCCTAGGTCACACAGCCTGTCAGCGGTAAACTCCGCCCTCAGACTCAGGCTGTGCACTCAAGCTCTGCTCACTACCAGACACACAGTAATGTGAACAGAGTTGGGCTCACCTGCTTCCCTAATTAGGAATAGGGCATAGAGAATGTCCTTTCCCTCCCTGGTGGCTTTACAGGGATTCTGTGGCTCATGGCAGGATGAGTGGAAAAGGCTAGAAGGCCAGATGACCCTCGACCTCTGGGCTGACCACATTCTGAGACCAGACAAGTGTTCCTTTTCCCTCACGCTCCCTGGAAGTGTCTGTTAGCTATAACCTCCTCTGAGAAGAGCTGCCTTTTCTGCCCCAACCCCAGGCTCCTTGTCTCCTGCCCAGACTCAGGAGAGATCTATTCAGAGTCTAGAGAGAACCTCCAAGTCAGAGCTCCCTTCCCCTACCTCGCATCCATAACATCTCCTTAGTACTTCTGCCTGAGCACCACCTATGTTTATTAGCATTAAGTTCTGTAGTGGGCAGGATGGGAGATGCTTGCTTGGCCGAGCCTGTTCTTTGGGGATTGCTACCTAGGGCCCTCGCTGTCCACCTCAGTTTCTGAACCAGCGATTGAGCAAGCACCCCAAAGCCAGACAGTGTAAGTGGTGGCAGATTCTAGCTGGGTTTGCCACTGGGAAAGCTGCAGGGAGGGAGGGAGCATGCCCGCTAGAGAACCTGGCACCCTAGTCCAGCTCCTGCCTCTTTTGACCTCCATCCAAAGTTCTTCCCACCAGGCAAGTGTTCCAGATCCTTCCCAGATGAGAGGCCCTCAGATTACCTGGGGTGAGGGTGATGCCCAGGGCCCAGATGCACCCATCACTCACCTCTTGGCCCCACTGCTGCTACTGCTAAGTCGCTTCAGTCGTGTCCGACTCTGTGCAACCCTATAGACGGCAGCCTACCAGGCTCCCCCGTCCCTGGGATTCTCCAGGCAAGAACACTAGAATGGGTTGCCATTTCCTTCTCCAATGCATGAAAGTGAAAAGTGAAAGTGAAGTCACTGAGTCGTGTCCAACTCTCAGCGACCCCATAGACTGCAGCCTACCAGGCTCCTCCGTCCATGGGATTTTCCAGGCAAGAGTACTGGAGTGGGGTGCCATTGCCTTCTCCGCTTGGCCCCACAGATGTTGACAAAATACTCTGAAATTCTGGGAGAACTTTCCCTGACTGCAACCCCCTCCCCCATACCTTTCCCCTGTATATTAAAAAAGGCTCTTCGGAGAACATAACTCAGCTCCATTCTCCTGTTTGTGCAGTGCAGTGCTCAGTAGTGGCCGACCCTTTGCAACCCCATGGACTGAAGCCCACCAGTCTCCTCTGTCCGTGGAATTTTCCAGGCAAGAATCCTGTGGTGGGTTGCCATTTCCTACTCCAGCATTATAATATTTGACCTGGGTTTTGCTCTTGTTGCCGTTTGGATGGTTGTTGGCCTTTTCTCTTTATTTTTCCAAGCAAAACGCGGTCCCATCAGAAGACAAACAGATCAACAACCACTTTTGCTCCCTTCTGACAGCAGGCCCCGCCCACAGTGGGGGTGGGGTGGGAAGGAGGGTGGTGAACTCACTTCCAAGAGACCGGATTAATTTCCCACCACCTCCCTCGAGGGTAAGGCCTGCCCTGGAAGGGAGACCACCCGGTTACAGCCTGGCCATCCGATCTGGTATCTGCCCATCTGTCTGTCTGTGTGTCTGTCTGTGGGATCAACAGCCTCCAGCCAGCTCAGCTCCTCGCCAGCCCCAGCCCCAGCCAGCTGTAATTCTTGCCTGTTACAAGTGTTAACACCTGGCCCGGGGCCTTCCTCCCCCGCAGTCTCCAGGTGCCTCTCTGAGCCCCGCCCACTGACCCCCACAGGGTTTGACTGAACATGTTCACAAGCCTCTGAAAGGCGGGTGGAGGTGGGAGTGGGTGGGGGAGGCATCAGGACATCTGACAGATGGGGAAACTGAGGTAGGGCTTAGGGCAAGTGCTCGAAAGGGGAAATGGCTCCCAGGATGGTGGAGAGAGCTGAACTGTTCTTATTTTCCAGATCTCTGCCCTCGACTTCTGCTGAGCATTTTCACCCAAGCTGGGAAGCAGAGGTAGGCTAGTGATTCCTGCGTGAGGAAACAGAGGCCCAGAGGGTTGTGTCCCACAGAGGTGGCTCCTGACCCCCAGCACAGGCCCCTTCCATCAGGGCCTCCGCCTCTGGAATGCAGCAGGCACTAGGCTGGGCTCTAATAAGACTGTTCATTTTTTCCCCCAAGAAGGAGAAGAAAGACAAGTTCCTCCACCAGGCACTAACTGGGACTGACAAGAAGAATTACAGAAATCAGTGCTGCCACCACTGCTTCCTGTCCCAACTCTTCCACTACCTAGCTGCAAGGCCCTGGAACACCCCTTCCCTTCATGAGCCTCTATCTGATGCCCCTCCTTGTTGCTCGGCCTTCTGGTCTACCTTCTGGAGGCTTGGGCCTGAACAGTGAGGCACACTGCGGGTGGGGTGCTCTCCTTGCTGGGTGGCACAGACAGAAATCCCAGCTGAACAGTTTCCCTTTAAAGTCCCTCCTAGGGAATCTGTGAGCTGGGTGGGCCAAAGAGGGCAGGCTGTGATGGGCTAGAGAACTGGAATCTGGCTGCCCTGGGGGCAGAGTAGAAACAGGAATCTGAGGCCTGTCTACTCTACTGTCCCGGTCCCAGCCTCGGCCCCCTGCTCCAGCCCTGAGAACCTGATACGCTCTGCCCTAGCTCCAAGACCAAAGACAAACGGCGTAAGAAGGGAGGGCTGGTGACACAGTCCTCCGGCAGACAGGATGAGCTTGTGCCAAGCAAGGCTCTGCACCTCCCCTTGCCCATGCTGCCCAGCCCCAGATCCCAAGTCCCTGAACCCCTTTCAGCTTCCTCTCTAAACCCTTGTCTCCTGTAGGACTATCCCTGCAGGACCATGGATGCCCACCAAGCCCCCAAGCTTAGAATGTCATTCACACTTACAGGTCATATGACTGCAAACATATCCACAGCCATTTACAGGTCATACCCCTGCAAACCTATCCACAGCCACAGGCCCAAACGTGGTCACGGCCACCTGAGGACAGGGTCCCGGCAGACCCGGACGCAGCCCTCACACTCATGCTCACAATCTGGTCAGGGCCATGAGCACTGATATCCATGCACAAAGACATCTGTGGAGCTTTCCCTTTATCCGGTCATGAAGGCATGTGCACACATGCACATGCACACAACACTCACATGCCCAGTCATGAATAGTCATGCAGTGCCATCAGCAGACACAGGTGCTGACCTCCACATGGGCACAGATACTTCTAGACTTTCTCTGTCACACACACACTTCACAGAATCAGCCACTTGCCAACACTTGTATGCAAAGACAGAGTACACCCTGGTCTATGGATTCCCCCAGGCACATTTCACACAAGTTCACATCCACAGTCTCCCATTTGCACACGGATGCTTCTTCAAATGGAGGGATGCTAGTATACAGATGACACTCCTTAGGGTCACAGACCTAAACACACGTACTCACACACACACCCCTCTCTGCCCAGACAAAGCAACATCTCTGTCCCCATCCCCAACCCCAAATAAGCCATGTGTCAGGCAATTATGATAGGGCCAATGTCCTGGCTTTCTAGGTTTTTCCAGCATCTTCCTATTGGGTAGTCCCCATCTGAATGATCCCCAATACACAGCAGACCCCCACTCCTCCCTACCAGCACTGCCCCCCCAAAAGTGCTCTTGTCCAGCTCATAGGAGAGGGGAACCCAGTCTTTCCCCCTTGGTTCCTACAGCCTATTGGTCTCCAAGCCTTCTCTTTCCACCTTCCCCACCAACCCCGAGGTCCCTGGGAAAGCAGAGAACAGCAACCCCTTGGCCAGAGGATCGGAAAAGGGTCGGGAAGGGCCAGTGAGGCACGACTGGTTTCTGCAGCAGCCTTCCCCTCAACCAGCAAAGCCCCCAACCTGGAATTCCTGGCTGCCTCCGACACCCTGGGGGACTTCTTTATGTCAGGAGGCCTCGGGCCAGCCCACCAAGATGGGAAGGAATGGCTGGGCAAAAGAAAGATTTCCCCTTGGGTGTCTGTCCTGGGAGCAACTCTCAGCAACCCCCTTGGCCATGCCCTGCTCCTACTCTCATCCCGCCCTCCCGAACACCCAGACACAAATGCTGCCACCCTAAACAGCTGAAGACAGGTTCAGGGTGTGACCCCCAAATCTCCTGGCGCTGCTCCTCCTATCTCAGGCTGGGCAGGGGGTGGTTAAGAAGGGAAAAGGGGACATGTAGGTAGCACGCCTCTCTGACTTTCATCCTGGGGCCACAGACCCTCTGCTCACTCAGAGATCCCAAATTCTTCCTCCTCACCTTCCACCCCACCCCACCCCCCCACCCCTCGGGCCGAGGCTCTCCTACATCCAGGAGGGGAAGATTCTTTAATTAAAGTTTTCCGGAATGCAGGGGGCTGGAGACTGAGGAGAGGCGGGGTGTAATTTAGAGAGCTGGTTTCAGTGTGTCTTTCCCCTCTGGCCTCTGGGACCTGCCGGTAGCGATGAGGCCGCTTGGAAAACAAGGGGACTCCCTGGAACTGGGGCTCCCAAAGGGCTGTTTATTCCTTGGCCAGTTCCCCCATACAGGCACAACCCCCACCCCCAAACACTGCGCCTGGTTTCCCAGCCTTATTTACTAAAAATGTCTTTTGTATCCGCATTTCTCAGGACTGAATCCTCCTCTCCCTCTCTCCCTTTCTCTTCGGTCCTTGGTTTTTCCAAAAGGAACGAATTTGACATGGAGAATTGGGTTTTTGGTCAAAGAACAAACCCACCCCCCTCCCAAACAACTACATTTTCAAGGAGCCCGGCTTTTGCCAGGATGGACAAGCAAGAAATGAATTAAATCCGAATTCAATGGCATCTCGGATCAGCACATACCATATTCACTTCTGAGGCTCAAGATTAATCTAGAGCAGAGTGGGGAGAATCTGATGAAATCCACCCCCCACCATTACCCTGCCCCGGGGATCCCTGAAGCCATTGGGGTCTAAAATACGAAGGCACAGGGGGGGGGGTATTGTGGGGAAATCTCTTGATGGAGGAGCCGGAGGAGATGGGGGTGGCAACGAAGGAACAGGATGATTTTGCCCATGAAGACCCCAAAATGGAGAAGAGGAGTGGCTGCGCCCCAGGGACCTCGCTGGATTTCCAGAAACCCAAATGCAAGCAAATGGAGGGTCTTCAAGGGGCCCCCAGATTGGGACGGGTTGAGGGTTAGGATCTAAGAATAAGAGACCTTCTGAGATGGGGAAAGTCTTCAAGCCTCTGCAGCGACTAGCAAGGAAAATGGTGCTTATCAGAGAAGCCAGGAGTTGGATTCTAAAGGCGACACCAGCAGAAAATCCGGGGGGTGGGGGCGGTGGGCGAGGGTGGAGCTGGAGGGAGGTAAGAAGAAAGGAGCCCCAGCCCTGCCGCAGCCCACCCCCGGCTGGCGCCCCCCCACCTCCCTGGGGCTCCGTGGAGAAATCGGGCCCCGGGCAGATAAGAGGCGAGTCTTACCACCAAATTGGGTAGCCGGCGAGGACCCTGGTGCCACAGAGCNGGGGGCGGTGGGCGAGTGTGGATCTGGAGGGAGGTAAGAAGAAAGGAGCCCCAGCCCTGCCGCAGCCCACCCCCGGCTGGCGCCCCCCCACCTCCCTGGGGCTCCGTGGAGAAATCGGGCCCCGGGCAGATAAGAGGCGAGTCTTACCACCAAATTGGGTAGCCGGCGAGGACCCTGGTGCCACAGAGCAGGAGGCCGAGGAGCAGCCGGAGCAGGTGGGGCTCCATTAGAAGCGGCGCCGAGGAGGAAGTTTGCCCGCGACCATGAAGAGGGGGAGAGACGCCCCCAATAGTTGGAACAAAGTCCACTTGAGATTGGAAATGACTTTCGGGCTTGTCAGAAGCGCACCTCCACCCGCAGCTGCCCCCTTCCCGAGCCCAGAGCGGAGCAGCCGGGTTTGAGGATGTCAGCGAGCAGCCAATCAGAGCCCGCGGCCTAAGGTAAGAGATGAGTCTGTAGTTCAGCCTGTCAATCACGCGCCCCTCCCGCCCGGCCCACGAGTCTGGCTCGGGGAAGGGCATCGCCCAGCAAACTTGGGCAAAGCCCGCGCCCCGGACCCAATGGGAACTTGAGGGGGGACACGGCACCTCGGACCCTCCGCCGGCCCGGAACCACCGCGGGCCCCCGTCAGCCAGGTTTAGGGAGCCGGGGCTGTGACTGGGTGTTGACGTGGAGCCGAGTTGGCGTGGGTATTGACGGGTGGCTCCTTTTCTCTCCGTAGACCGTGACCTCTTGGGACTTGGGCCCATGAGGAATCGAGAGTAGAAAGAACAAGGATGTTTCCAGAAGCTTCGCTCGGGCAGGACAGGATCCAAGGGTCTCAGAGGGGGTTGGGAAATGCTACCCCTCCCAGCCTCCCGAGCTCGCGAGCGGGACGGGCCCCTCGACCCGGCAGCGGGAGGTGGCTTCCCGGGTCTTCAAGAAGCGAGCGGAAAGGTCTGCGGAGGCTAGCAGGTTTGGCTGCGGGCGGCGCCTGGGGACCGAGCCGAGTGTCATTTGAGTCTTTTGTCAGGGATCAGATCGGTATCGGGACCTCCTGCTGCCTTTGCATTTCCTGCAACTGACACCAGCGGCCAGTTGCATTTCCTGCGCGCGGAGCCGTGTCACTTTCTCCTCCTTGAGGGGTTCAGGCCTGGCCTCAAGCTCGGGTCAGAAGGACACCCGCAGTCCCATTTGAATCTTATGGATGAACCGTTTACCGCGCGTGAAACGCAGTAGCCCCACCAGGGAAGCCGCTGGGGTCCTCAGGGGACCTTGCTGCCAAGAGACCCCCTGCCCTACCCACCTCTCCTGCTTGAGGCTCTCAGCTCCAACCTGGGACTTGATAATGCCCCCTTTCCCTGTGTGCACACCGCAGGCATCTAAATACCCCACCCCTGGCCATAAGAAAAGTCTTTAAGGCCTCCCTGGGTTCTTTCTCTCCTCTCCTTCCCCAGAGTCAAGAAATTAGGTCTGCCTTGAGCAATGCTGAGACTGAAGCTGGATTTGGGGACCCTTGACCTCTATTACCTGGATGCCTGCCTCCCAACCCTGCTCCCAAGCCACTCAAGGCCCCCAAAGGCACTCTATGTGGGGGCAGGAGTGGGGCTGGAGCATCCCTGGGCCTGGGGCAAAGACAGTGAGGCCAATAAGAGGTGTTGAGAATAGTGACTCCTGGAACTGCATCAGGAAGCTGACCCCCAGCATTGGGAGGCCGGGAATGGCAGGGTCTCCACTGGGTGGGGGCTTGGCTGGAGGAAGTCTGTGCCAGGGGGCCAGACATTCCTGGCCTTTGATCTGGGCCACCCATGCCTATAGCTTGAACCCACTGCCCCTGCCCATCCTGAGTTGAGAGCCCTCAGCGAACAAGGCTGTGATGGGCGCGGGGAGCTTGGAAAACTGGCCCGGGGGCATCAAGGGTCGGGAGAGCCGCCTGGGCTTGTCGCAGCTTCTGGCGCGCGTTCCTAGCCCGGTGCTCGA
>SJYA01002495.1:1179208-1224852 GCA_006410615.1 Neotragus moschatus | reverse complement strand
GGGCGGGGGTGTGTGGTGGGGGGGGCAGTGTGCTGGTTGGAGATGAAAGAGAGGAGGGGAGGAAAGGGGAGAATAGAGAAAGACAGAGTAGTGAAAATAGAGAGCGCATCAGTGAGGGCCTGAGAAAGAGCAAAGAGCGGGAGAGACGAGAGCCGGGAGAGACTAGCAGAGGGAGCCCGCAGAGAAAGAGGGGAAGAAACGGGAGGGAGAGGCAGAGACGGGGAAGGATGAGAAAGGCGAAGAGACAGCCCCAGCCTGCTCAGGACAGCGGATGGGGGTGGAGACTGCGGAGATGGGGACCTTAAGAGATGGCTCCGTGGCAGGCTGATTTCTGATTCACCTGGAAAGTGGGTTGCGGGGAATCTGCCATTTTCCCCGACATTGGAACCTCAGGGCCCTGACTTTAGAGGGCAGAGAGCCCTCCGCACACACCCTTCCTGGCCTGCTAAGTTCGACCCGGAGCTCTGCCCTCCCCAACGGGGAGCTCTCTGATGGTTTTTCTGCCTGCTCGAACTCCAATCCTGCCTGATAGTTTGGGAGGCTCCGGAACCCCACAATCGTCTTTATTAGAGCTGNAACCTCAGGGCCCTGACTTTAGAGGGCAGAGAGCCCTCCGCACACACCCTTCCTGGCCTGCTAAGTTCGACCCGGAGCTCTGCCCTCCCCAACGGGGAGCTCTCTGATGGTTTTTCTGCCTGCTCGAACTCCAATCCTGCCTGATAGTTTGGGAGGCTCCGGAACCCCACAATCGTCTTTATTAGAGCTGATGAGGACTGCCTTTCCCTGGCCACCAAGACACCACTGTGGATGCAGTGTGGCCAGGGTGGGGGGGGGGGTGGGGGGGTGAGGGGGAAGAAGGATTATAGATGGCTTCTTTGGGGTCATGTCTGGGTCCCAAGATTCCATTGGTGCCAGCCTGGGAGGTAGAGGCTGGAGATTCCGAAGGCTGTGGGAGGGATGGGGTGGGGGTTGACTTGCCCAGCCAGCGATACCAGGTTGAGCAGGCAAGCTTGGCCATTCCCTTTGTACATGAATCCTGATGCCTCCTCCAGGCAGCCCGGAAGCACCAGGAGACCCGGGGTGTGAGCCTGGGGAAGAAAATGGAAGCTGAGACAGGGTCACAAGTGGGCGGTAGGGTGGAATCCTGGACTTGTGCTGGCCTCACAGCCCGAGGAAGGAAGGAAGGAGAGCCCGGGAGAGGCGGTGTGGGAACCTGCCAGTGGAGCGGCACAGGCGCCCTGGAGGATGGAAGCTGTGTGGGGATTTCCCCCCACTTGAAAGCTCCCCAGAAGAGGGGATTCCTGAGCCCTTTCCCCTCCCCTGCCAGGTGTCCTTCCTTCAACACAGGCTTAATTTCCTTCCTCCCGCCGGCCCAACGCTGCCAGTGGGAACGCAGGAATGGTCCCTGCCCGGGATGGGGAGGGCACCCCCCGAGACACATGTCGCAAACGGAAACACCCTCTGTCTCTTGGGCACCCGAACCGCACTCGGTAGGGAAAGGGTTAAATTCACTCCAAGGCCAGCTGGGGCGGGGTGGGGGCCGTGGAGGCGTCCGTGTTGGACCCCCGAGGCCTCCGCCTGCGTGGTAAGGTGGCCTCTTGAAAGCGGCCTAGGGGCTGAAGGCTGGCACGTGGGAAGCACCCCGGGTTGTGTGAGGACGTCGGGAGTGACTGCCTGTCCCCGTCCCACCCCTACCGCTCTAGCTGTCCCGAGGTTCACTTCGACGTCCGCTTCCCGGGAGCATGTCGTCGGCCCGTGGGTATTCAGCGCCGCTCGACCCGGCTCCCTGCGGAGCCACCGCCGCGACAAAGCACGGGGTGGCCCGGTCCCCGCACGCACGCACGCACGCACGCACGCCCGCTGGGGTCTACCGGTCTATCGCGGGGAGGGAGAAGTACATCGTCGAGTCAGCCTTCTGTGCTTCACTTGTGCTGGGAACATGCTCGAAGGCCGCTGGGGCCCAGGAGCTGGGACCCCGGACCAGCCTGGGGAGGATGAAGGGAGAGAGGGCAAAGCCGCTGCGGGGCGGGCCAGGGTGGCGGGTGGAAGGAGATGCAGCAAGGGCCGATGGCCTGCAACCTCGCGACTCTTGCAGGAAGCCGCACGAAGAGAGCGCTTGGGGGCTCTGTCCCAGAGGGAGCTCGGGGATGGGGATGGCGAGGGGGTTTGAACTTTACCACCAAGAGCTACAGGAGTCTCTCTAAAGAACAGTTTCAACCGAGGTTCTTCTTGGAGGCCTCTGGAAAGCTAGACAACCGGAGAGGGAAATCTGGTGGCAGGTGGTTCCTAGCGTGGATGATGGGTGCAGGACGTAATCAAACAAGATTTCTTTCAACTGCCCAGTATAGAGGTAGCGTCTTGGAAACGCTGGAAGCCTGCTCTGGGTGAGCACATAGGTGAGTAACAAACGCCTACGGAAGCCGGCCTCTCTGTCGCCCAGCCCCGGCGCGCCTCCTGGCGGCGGTGCTGATACTAAGGCAGGAAGTCTGTTGCCGAGGAAGGTCGCCCCGCCCCGCCCCGCGCTCTCACCCGCCGGCTGGAAGCCGAAACCTTTGTTGGTGAGCAGCCCGGATCTTTGGGGATCCCGGTTAAGTAGGCATCCTCGTGAGTGAATGCCTTTAATCTACTTCGCAATCCCCAAGCTTAGCTAGGGATCAGGTGTGCGTGGCTTTAGGCTCCCCTTTCCTCCCCACCCAGGTGTCTCCCTTGGCAGAGCGGGCTGTGCCCCAATATGCAGGACGCAGACTGGCCGGTGTGATTCCCCGGGCTTCCACTCCTGAGCACCAATAGGTGGTGGCCGTGTGGCTGCCTCAACCTTATGTCGAGGTGTGGGAGGCTTCAGACAGCCGGGTGATGTCACTTACTGGCACCCCTAGATCACAGGTGCCACCTTTGGGACCATAAGAGGTTTTCCCTGTCACAGTAGTTCCTCCTGTCTTAGTCCTCTCTAGTTCCCTAAGGCCATTTTGAAAAGTGATTTGGAGTCAAAGTCCTTTAGAAGGGAGGGAGCTACCGAAAACTGGGGTGAGGGGGGCACCCCTGGCCAGCTGCTTGTCATCTCTGAGCCACCTCTCCTCCATCCAGGTGGGTAACACCTTGTATCTCATAGGGAGTTGACAGCGTTAAATGAGAACCGTGCTGACAGACCGCCAGACCGCGGATGGTGAATAATAAATATTGGGTTTCTTTCTTCTCCTCTCAGGGGCTAAGGAATCAGCGGCTGTCTTGGATTGCTCCTTCTGCTCATGTCAGCCTCAGCTGAGCAGCTCCTCAGGCGCCCGGGAGCCTCCTCCAGACGGATTTATCCAGGAAAATCTTGTCTGACCTCCCAACTTGAGATCTACCTCACCATCTCCTCTTCAGAGAGACCCCCAAACTCTTAGCTGCCCCCCATCTTGTCCCTCTGGGCCTCTTATTGCACCTTATTTTTCTACACAGCCCTAAACACTGACCGTATATTCCATATATTCTATATCAGATGTGTCTGTCAAATTACCCACTTAACGTTGTCTATTCTCTACTTTAAAATTAAATTCTACCCAAGCCCCAACACCCAGAGCAGAATCCTGGACAGAGCAAGCCCCTTGTATACATTGCTGATGACTGGCTGGGGGGAGTGAGGGAGGAGGCAGAGGCTGAGGCCCCAGATGAGGGGACCATTGTCTGAGATCCTTATGGCCCTCTGGGGTTCCCATCTTGAGTAGATCCTGGCATCGAGAATTCCCCACCCACCCTAGCTACCCCACTCTGTGTTTTGGCTCCTGTCTCCTGCCCAGGTGACACTGTGCTGCTCCAGGTGGGCTGAGATCAGGGGTCGGCTGGCTGTCGAGAAGTGGCCGCCACGCAGCACACTTGAGGCTTGATGGGCCTTGTGCTGCCAGACCCGCTCTCTGCCCCTCTTCCCCTCCCTCACTTTCCCTTTTCTTCCAACTCCTCAGTCTTTTTCCATCCTTCTTGATTCTGCCTTTGCCTCGGAGCCCTGAGCCCCCACCCGTACATGACTGGCCTGCCCAAGCGAGGACCTGGGGCTTGAACCCCAGGTCGTTTCCTGCCCAGGGAAGTGGTCCTTCCTGGGCAAGTAGAGCCAGACCTCTGGGTGGCTGTCTGGGTGTGGCTGACATGGTTTCTTGTGGTCAGGTTTCTCGTGTTGCTCCCAGTTTTCCTTCTACTCCCTGATGGGTGGGACATAACCAGGAAGGGAGCCCCGGATGCAACCCAAGAGCCATCTTTGCCTTCATCTGTCTCCAGCCTCAACCAAGCTGAGGCCCCCTTTCACCTGGGCTCCAGGGCAGCAAACTGTTTCGGTTTTTCCCATCTCCCACAAACATATATTCCGTGCCCGCTGTGGGCAAAGCCTGGGGCTGAGCTCTGGGGCTTCATCCTTAAGGGGACCCAGGAGCACAGTAAGGGCTCTGTGTGCACAGGGTCAGGGGCTGACTCTATCCAGTCAACAGATTTTCATAGAGCGCAGAATATTTATTGGAAGGACTGATGCTGAAGCTAAAGCTCCAGAAGAGCTGACTCACTGGAAAAGCCCCTGATGCTGGGAAGGATTGAGGGCAGGAGGAGAAGGGGGCAGCAGAGGATGAGGTGGCTGGAGGGCATCACCGGCTCAATGGACATGAGTTTGAGCAAGCTCAGGGAGACAATGAAGGATGGGGAAGCCTGGCGTGCTGCAGTCCATGGCATTGCAGAGTCAGACAAGACTTAGCAACTAAACAATGATGAAGGGTGAGCATTAATAAACAAAAATTGTCCTAGTGTTGGCCTTGCCATCTATGGGGGAAACAATCATCTGGGAGATGATCAGATAAGTGTTTCCTTTACACCAAGGTAGGAGCTGTGACGGTTCTTTTCATCCCAGAGATCTTGAGGGGGAAGACCTCTGTGGGGGCACGGTAAGGAGATAGGATAGAACAAGCCAGAGATTATTCTCGGAGGTGATGCAGAAATCACTGATCAAATCCTGGTTTGTACTCTCCTGAGTTCTGCCAGCTAATTATGCTCCCCACAAACCAGTGCAGCCAGCAGCAGCCGTTGCTGGAAACTCACATGAGCCCAAGCATTGGCTCTGGGTCCAGGGAGCCTGGACACATGGATATGCGCCCAGTGGTGAGAGTTGCCTCACTAGGCATCCAGGAGCAGGTGGCTGTGGCTGGCACAGGTGCAGGCGAGTCCTTGTGCAGACCAGAGGCACCTGTCTGGCCTTGTCCCACCTCTGGCATAGCCCATCTCCTCTGCCCATTTGCCTTGGCTTCCAGGTAAGGCCTGCATGGGGTTTCGTGTCTGGCTGGAGAGACCCTCTGTCTGAGTGGTTGTCTTAGAGCCCAAATCTCATGCCAGCACCCCAGCCCCATTGCTGCCTCTCTCTGTGTGATACTGGGCACATTACCTACCCTCTCTGAGCCTGTTTCCTCATCTGCGAAATGGGTGTAATAACACCTGCTTCACAAGGCTGTTGCTTGTTCAGTGGAGTGATTTCTACAGTGTCAGAAATGGCACCTGGGACATGCTACGTGCCCCTTCCATTCCTTTATGATAGTCAGCTGATCTGTCTCAATGGCAGTCTTCTGTTTAGGTTGTAGTGTAGCTTCCACTGATGGTGGCTTCTTTCTTTGCCAGTTTGTTCTGGCTCCCCCACCTGACTCAGAGAAATTCTGATTTGTCTAAGCCAGTCATGGAAACCCATTCCCCTTGCTTGGGATTCATTTAAGGGTAGTTATGGGATCCAGTTTAGGCTAATGAGACATGAAGGGAGGTCTGCTAGAGGGTACAAAAACTTTTCTGCCAAAAGCTTTTTGGGGGCCCTTAAAATGATACTGTTCCCATCACTTCATGGCAAATAGATGGGGAAACAATGGAAACAGTGACAGGCTTTATTTGGGGGGGTCCAAATAGATGGGGAAACAATGGAAATAGTGACAGACTTTATTTTGGGGGGATCCAAAATCACTGCAGATGGTGACTGCAGCCATGAAATTAAAAGACACTCCTTGGAAGAAAAGCTGTGACCAACCCAGACAGCATATTAAAAAGCAGAGACATTACTTTGCTAACAAAGGTCCATCTAGTTGAAGCTATGGTTTTTCCAGTAGTCATGTATGGATGTGAGAGTTGGATTATAAAGAAAGAATTGATGCTTTTGAACTGTGGTGTTGGAGAAGACTCTTGAGAGTCCTTTGGACTGCAAGGAGATCCAATCAGTCAATCCTAAAGAAAATCAGTCCTGAATATTCCTTGGAAGGACTGATGCTGAAGTTGAAGCTCCAATACATTGGCCACCTGATGTGAACTTGGAACCATTGGAAAAGACCCTGGGAAAAATTGAAGGCGGGAGGAGAAGGAGACAACAGAGAATGAGATGGTTGGATGGCATCACTGACTCAATGTACATGAGTTTGAGTAAGCTCCTGGAGTTGGTGATGGACAGGGAAGCCTGGTGTGCTGCAGTCCATGGGGTCACAAAGAGTTGGACACGACTTAGTGACTGAACTGAACTGAAAACAATACTATACACATTGCTTTTTCCTGCTTTTGAACATTATTATATCTGAATGTGATGCCTGGAGCAGCAGCAGCCATTCTGTGCTGTGAGGGAAGCTGCTCGAGGATGAGGCTGACAGATAGAGGAAGAACAGAACAAAGAAACTGGGTCTCTGATACCACTGCTAAGATATTAGCTGACCGCAGGGGAGTCCTGCCTCGGGAATTCCTGTTGTATGAAATAATACAGCTTCCTGGTTGTTTAGGCTACTTTAGTCTGTTACTTTCAGCCAAAGCCCTCCTAACTGAATTCTGTATTCTCCTGCCTGGTATGGGGCAGTTAGATAAAGTGTTACTGATTGATTTACAGATTGAGTTGCTTTAAAGGTTGGTCACTTTTCTTTTTCTTGGCTTTGGGGGCTTGAGTTTGACTGGGAATGAGGTTGCAAATTGGAGCCGGGAGCTGGGAGACTCACTCTGACACAGTTTGGGGGAAGAAGGAAATAACAAAACGGAGGGGGAGCTTAGAGGCAATCCAGAATAAAGTTCCATTTGGTGTTGCTTTTTCCTCAGACAGCTACAGCTTGACTACTAATGAGTATAGAGTATCTTCTGGAGATGATGAAATGTTTTGGAGTTAGACAATGGTGTTGCCTACACAAGTTACTGAATGCAGCAAAAGTCAGCGGTACACCAGAAAATGGTGAATTTCATGGTATGTGAATTATAGCCTCATGGTTTTAAGAACAGAAAAACAAGCTGTGGCAATTCACCTGCCTTTCTTCCACACTCTCTCCCCCACCTGTGATCTTAGCCCTGCAGTCACTGGCCTTCTCAGGCCCCCCACTCCCACACATCCACACACCACTTTCTGAGGTTGCTCCTCAGAGGGGCTGAAGGAAGGCTCCTCTAGGGACAGAGGGTGAGTTCCGCTCTCCACCCACCGTTCTCAGGCCTCTGTGCATCCACCGGAGGAGCCAGGATCTCCTGTCCCTACCAGCCAGATTGCCTCAGGTTGGGGGAAGGGTGTCAGAATGATATTGTGGGGGCACACAGGCTCTGTGATCAGACAGGGCGATTTCCAACCTGGGCTCCACTGCTTAGCTACTACTTCGGGCAATTTATTTAGACTTTCCTGTGATTGTTTCTTTATCTGGCAAATGGGTACATGTACTAACGCCACAGCTCACAGGGCAAATGGCATAATTTACCCCCAACCTGGGCATATAGTGAAAATGTTAGTCCCTCAGTCATGTCCAACACTTTGCAACTCCATGGACTATAGCTTGTCAGGCTCTTCTGTGCATAGAATTCTCCAGGCAAGAATACTGGAGTGGGTTGCCATTCCCTTCTTCAAGGGATCTTCCCAACTCAGGGATCAAACCCGGGTGTCCTGCATTGCAGGTGGATTCTTTACTTTCTGAGCCACCAGGGAAGCCCAATAGTTGACAATAAATGCTGGTTCCCCAAGACATATGATTAACTTGTGACCAAACAAATGGCAAAGTCTTGACCAGACTGTCTCATGATTGATGTTCCCAGCTTTTCTGCTTTGTCTGGCCCAAAAGTTTACCTTCCCCTCCTTCTCCTCACCTACCTCGACCTTGACCCTCCCCAGATCCCCGTTACCTTTTGTTCTACACATTTAAGAGGGTAGTGCTAAGAGGAGAAATCATTTTCTGAAACCCACATCAGAGAATGTGGCATAACCAAAATATTTTTCTTTATCTTTTTTTCTTCCTGCTCCAGAATTTTAAAAAGTCTGATGTATAGTTTGGCTAAAAGTTAGAATTTCAAGAGCCTTTCTGTGGCTAATGGTAGTATTTCTCAGAGGCTGGAGAGGACCATGGATGCCCCACAATATGAAGTGTGGTGTTAAATCACGTGGGGTCACATGTGCGAAAGCTCATTTATTCATATGTTCTATCCTGTTTTCCTTCACTCTTCCTGAGTATTGGTGAGGGAGGAGAAAGTCTGTTTGACGCTGATACAACACTTTCTAAGTTCCTTTGTGATAAAGAGAGAAGGTCACGCCTCCAGCCTTTGGGGGTGCATAGTATCCGGTCAGAAAGATGTTGTTGAAAATGATAGTAATGTACAGTTTTCTTTATGACTTCCCTGGTGGCACAGTGGATAGGACTCCACTTGCCAATGCAGGGACATGGGTTCAATCCCCACTTGGAGAAAATTCCACATGCTGTGCCGCAGAACAACTACCTGTGTGCCACGACTCCCAGAGCCCTTAGAGCCCACGCTCTGCAACAAGAGGAGCCACGGCAATGAGAAGCTGATTCACTGCAACTATGGCTGGAGCTCGCCGCAGTTAGAGAAAGCCCGTGCACAGCAGTGAAGACCCAGCGTGGCCAAAACCAAATAAATAAATGCAGTTTCCTTTGTAATTGAAGTTACTAATAGGAAAGCAAATCAATTTAAAGAAAAGTGTTAAGAAAATAGCAGAACACCTATGGAGTGAAGGTGATGTGGAGATGCCTGGAGTCTGGAAAACACTGGATCATGCGGATACCAGAGCTGAGTACTTACAGTCAGGGTGCCCTCAAGTTCCACTGTGTGGCCAGGGCACCTTAGTAATGGGCACCTGCTGGTTGGTCAGGGCCCCGGGGTGACCTAGCTCCAGAAGCTGGCAAAATGGAAGGGCACTGGGCTTGTAACAGGCAGTCACCATAAGGTGAGAATCACGCCAGCATTGTTTCTGCCTTAAGGTAGAGACAAGAGCCTTGAGGCCAGTCATCTAGCCTTAAGACTGTGTTGGACGGCAAGGTGGCCTAGCACGAGGCCTCGGTGACCCAGATACTCCTACTGGGGGTGGGGGTGGGGTGGTGGCTGCTGTTTTAGTCACTAAATTGTGTCTGACTCTTTGTAACTCCATGGATTGTAGCTCTCCAGGCTCCTCTGTCCATGGGATTTCCCAGGCAGGGATGCTGGAGTGAATTGCCATTTTCTTCTCCAAGGGATGGAACCCATATCTCTTGCATTGGCAGGAGAATTCTTTACCACTGAGCCACCAAGGAAGCCCCCAGGGACGGGATGGAGGAGGAAGGTTAATGGTGTCCCAGTTGCCCAGAGGGGCTGAGTTTCCGGTCTAGGCCCAGAAGAGGCAGGGACTGGAGGAGGTAAGACGAGGCCCAGAAGGTGCATTGGCCTTGGAGAGCCACCTGTCTTCCTCCTATAAGGAGTGTGAAGAGCCACAGGAGAGGGAGACCAGAAAATGGGGCTTCAGCCTCAGCTTTCTCTCAACTGGCTGTGTGTCCTTGGCAAGGCACTTACCCTCTCTGGATCTCAGTGTCCCTCTAGGTTACAGTGGCCAAGTGAGGAGTCCTTCTATTCTCGACATCATAGGTTGGCTGGCCCACCTCCCCAGGACCCTGTGACCACCCCTCTGTGTTCCTGTCCCTTTCAGGGCAGACCAGGACAATAGCCAGATCTGGCTACAGGCTCATGGCTGGGGTGTTCTTCTAGGTGAGGGGCCACTGGTGTCCAGCCTGGTGAGGCTCTGGAAGTGTTGGGCAGTGCCCAGTGGCCGTGTTGGCAGGCTTAAGGCGCTAATAGAAGAGATGGGGACCTGGGGGAGAGGGAGGAAGGGAGGGGATGAGAGAAGGAAGAGGTGCCTGGCGGGGGCGGCCCCAGCGGCTGCCCCATGAACATGCCAAAGGTGCCAAATTGAGCTTAAGCCTTGGTTCCAGAACACAAAGCCTCATCTCTGGGGGCGTGACCCCTCGGAGCCCCCACCCCCAGGGCCGGCTGGCTGAGCCGCCCCAAGGGAACTGGCCCCAGAAGGGCCCAGTTGTTGGCTGCGAAGTGGCTGGGAGGGAAGTTTTAATGATACACAACACAAGACACAGGGGGTAAAGAAAGAGGGGGGTGGTGGAGGAGAGAAGGGAGGTGGGGGGGGTAGAGAAAGAAAGACCTCCTGCCAGGCCTGTTGCCAGGAGACGGCTAGGCAGCCAGAATCAGCCCTGCTCTTTTCACAGTTGCCTTTAAGCAAGGAGAGAAAGCCCTCTCCATAAAGGGGGACATGTGTTGCTGGGTGTGTAAGGCTAGCCTCTGCAGTTAGGGGAGCCCCCCAGCCCCGCCCCTGCCGCTGCCTAGAGAGAGCCCCTCTCGCCCCCAGCCCTGCCCCCCGCTCCTGAGGGTTATGGATGAACAAGACTGGGCTACAGAGCAGTGGAAAAGGATTCGAGAAGGCCGTGGCCCTGGCCACCAAAATGCCGCAGCCACCTCTAGGGTGAAACTCACCAGCTGGGGCCCCAGGAAGTTATCAGAGCCGGCAGGGTTGGGGTGGGGGAGGCTGGGGGAATCTAACAAGGCAGGTCATAGTATTCTGTTGGCTCAGGGTGAGCCGAGCAGTGCCTGGAGGTGTCCTGGTGTCTAGGAATCCTTAACAGGGGACTTCGAAGGGTGGGGTAGAGGGCTGACAACTCCCCCATCCTTCACTCTGCCCCCCTGGTCCCTGTCCCATGGTGGGAACAGCTGTTCCAGAAGGATGAGATGGTTGGATGGCATCACTGACTCAATGGACATGAACTTGAGCAAACTCCAGGAGATAGTGAAGGACAGAGGAGACTGGCAGGGTACAGTTCACGGGGTCCCAAAGAGTTGGACATGACTTAGCGACTGAACAAAAACAGCAGGCTGTGCCTTGGTACTTGGGGACAGTGTTTTTGCAGCCTGGTCAGTCGGTGACCGTCTCTATTTCAATGAGGAGTCCACCTACAGCCACGGGGATAGAAGGAGGGTGAGGGATTTTGGTAACACAAGGACTCCTGTGTCCCTGGCCCCGGCTGTCAATAGAGGGATGTCGACCGTGCGGGTTGTGCGCGGTGCGCTCAGCGGAGGGGCTGTCAGTAAAGGAGACCGGGGCGTCCTCTGCCAGGCGTGCCTGGCAGCCAGGCTGGAGCCCTGGCCACTCCTATTGGACTTGAGTGTGGGCTCCCTGGTTTAAAGGCTCCTTCAACATTGTGTTCTTCTGACCCACTGCAAACAGGCTGCCATATCTGTTGTTGCATGTAGCAGTCAGATTAGAGAAAGAGCAGTTTCTTTTACTCCTCTGGCAGAATTTAAGGTCTGAGTTCTAGTCCTGCGAGCATTTCCAACCTGCTTCAAAGCTTCAAAGTGTTAGTGCTGGGAAGATCCAGCCAGCCAGCTCACCCCATCTTCATCTGGGAAGTTCTGTTTGAGCTTCGGGGGCACTACTGGAGTTTCTCCTGGGCTCAGACACCTGTTGCCTGCCCTGGGCAGTGGGCGACCTGCATCCCTACTGCCCTCGCCCCAGGCTGGCCTTAGTTGCTCAGTTGTGTCCGACTCTTTGTGATCCCACGGACTGCAGCCACCCAGATTCCTCTGTCCATGGGATTCTTCAGGCAAGCATACTGGAGTGGGTTGCCATTCCCTTCTCCAGGGGATTTTCCCCATCCAGGGATCGAACCCAGGTCTTCTGCATTGCAGGCAGACTCTTTACTGATTGAGCTCCCAGGAAAGCCTGACCCAGGGAGTGAAAGAGGGGGTGAAATAGCTCAGCAGAGGCCACTTCTGGACAAAATGGAGAAGTCATCGCATCTTCTAAGAAATCTCTTACTCTGCATACATATGTGCCCTGAGATGTTTTCGATGCAAGCCGATGTCCAGAAAAACAGGACTCCCGGAGGAAGCAGGTGGGGGAGGCTGTCTGTCCAGGGCTTCCGTTGGGAAGGCTTGCTTTTCCTCCAACTTCTTTTGTATCTTGTTTCTGCTGAAGTATATATTTCAACTAATTCTGGCTTTTCTTTTCCTTAAAAAAAATTTTTTTTGGCATGTGAGAGCTTACATCCCCAATCAGGGATCAAACTCCTGCCTTGGAAGTGAGGAGTCGTAACCATTGGACCAACAGGGAAATCCCACTAGTTTTGTTCTTTCCTGGCCCCATTCATCTGAGGCCAGGCCCCACCCATCTGAGGCCAGGCCCCACCCCAGGTGTCAAGACTTGCTTCCAGAAGGGCCAAATCCCCATGAAGAGAGAACCAAAAGAGCAAACTTGTCAATGCTCAGGGAGGGGAATGAGGTGTGGGTGTGAGTAGGGGGTGGAAATACCTTGGACAGTGGCTGGAGGGGTGGGTGGTTGCCTGAGGGCCTCTGGGGGAGGGCAGGCTGGCTAGGCAGGGAGGCAGCATGGCTCTGTTAGAGGTGGAGAGCTGGACTGCTAGGGAACTGGAAAGTTCTGCCAGGCCCTCAGAGGTCTTTGGAGGTTTTTGTTTTGTTTTTAAATACTCATCTACTTATTTGGCTGTGCCAGGTCTTTCTTAGTCGGGTACCCTGGATCTGGGATCTTTAGCTGTAGCACATGAACTCTTAGCGATGGCATGTGGGATCTAGTTCCCCGACCAGGAATTGAACCCAGGGGCTCCTGCATTCGGAGCTTGGAGCCTTAGCCACTGGACGACCAGGGAAGTTCCCTGGTTTCTGTTTTACGGTAGGAAGTATTGAGGGTCTTTCATAAAAAAGCCCATCGCCCTAGCTTGTCAATGACTTTCCATCCCAGGGAAGGCCATGGCTCAAGGAAACACACACGTCTGGTGGCAGCGTTGCTCTCAAGGCTGGGCACAGGTTTTGTCCTGCCTCCCGCCAGCACAGGCTGTCACACCCCTCCCTCATTCAGAGGACCCAACTCTTAGCCTGGAAAGAAGGTCTCCCTCTCCCCTTTCATAACCAGGCATGCTGTTTTCCCCTTATCACTCCTGGCCAACTCCTCCCATCCCCTCACACTCTCTTACTCTGTGGCTCCTGCTTCTTTGACTTATTGGGGGAGAGACCCTGGAAGCCCACCCTGACCCCAGAAACATCCCCCAAGATGGTCGCTGATGAACTCACATCAGCACTGAGACAGTACTGAAGCCCCTAGATTGGCCCCTCAGCCTCCTTGTTCTCAATGTGGGGCAGAACCATGAATTAATCTCTTGGGTGCACACTCACCTCCTCCAAGAAGCCTCCCTGACTTACAGCCCTCTTTGTGCCTTGTGGTTCCTCATCAATGTAGCAATTCCTGACCCTGAGTGGCTCTCAGCAGCCAGAAAGATTTGTCCCCAAAGCTCAGGGCTGGTGGTCAGGTGGGTTAAAAGAGAGTGGGGTGGGGTCGAGGACTCTCTACTAATGCCATGGAAGAGGTCCAGCTGGGTTGGAAGGAACAGAGGATGGTCTAGACTCCCTTGGTTCCCTTCACTCTCCACCGTCTGCACCCTCAGCCCCTTGACCAGGAGGTTGAACCTTCACTGAACCACAGTCCTTCCCTAAAATGGTCCTGGGAGAGACGGAAGCAGAGACAAGCCCCTTCTCTCTGGGACAAGACCCTCCCTGTGGGACTCCTTAGGAAGAGGTCCCACTTCTGAGAGCCTCCGGGCCACAAACGTGTGTGCACGGACAGGGGCCTGTGAGGATGATCAGGGTCACAGTGACACCTGCTGGGGCTTCTAGGAACAGCAGCTGGGGAGTCGCAGACAATGAATGTTGGTGGGGGGTGGGGTGGTTAAGGGCAATTAGTAACATCTCACTGCAGGCCTTGAAATCAGCCTCAGATTGTTAAACCCTTATCTCCTTTTCAGGAACAAAGCACAAAAAGTTGCACAAGCAACGGGGCCATTGGAATTCCACCTAGGGCTCCTAGGGACATGAGCTGTATTTCTCGAACGGGTGGTATTTTTTGAACTTCATTCACAGAGTCTGGTTTCTGGGGAAGAAACCAGAGGAAGTCTGAGATTGTTCTTTGCATTTCTCTGTGGAATGGAGTTTTAAGGGCAAAGAACAAGGACATGCCTTGTACATTTCTATGTTGTATCTCCTCCATAAGAGGAAGAAAAGTATGTAATACTGCCAATGTCAATGAGTAAAAACAGTCCAAGTGATCATTGTAATGTCAATCTCAAGAAACTGGGAGGAATAAAGAATATAGTGAAATGAATTAGCACAGTGCCTGACACCTGATAAACACTCAATATGTTAGGGCGATTCCTTGATAAAAGGAAACCCACAGTGGAGGGTCATCAGCCTCCCTCGTGAGCCAGGCTGGAGGGGTGCAGAGGTGCCCAGGGCACAGGACGATGTCTTGGTTGGAAGCCCTCCACTGACCTCAATAACTTCCCCCAAATAAATGAAAAGCCAGATATGCAAATAAAGAAATCCAAGGGTGGAGTTCCCTGGTGGGGCAGTGGATAAGAATCTGCCTGCCAATGCAGAAGACATGGGTTTGATCCTTGGTCTGGGAAGATCCCACATGTCTCAGAGCAACTAAGTCCGTGCATTGCAACTACTGAGTTGGCAGACCCTAGAGCCAGCAAGTCACAACTACTGAGCCTGGGTGCTGCAACCACTGAAGCCCTTGTGCCTGGAGCCCATGCTCTGCAGCAAGAGAAGCCACTGCAATGAGAAGCCCGTGCACCACAAATAGAGACTAGCCCCGTGCTCTGCAACTAGAGGAAGCCCTCCCGCAGCAGGGAAGACCCAGTACAGCCAAAAGTAAATCAATAAATAGGAAATCCAGGGGTAAGGATTTCAGTTTGCAAAATAACCCTTCACTTCAGAAAGAGCCCAGTCAAGGACTCTTGCAAGTATGTCACGTATCATCTGTTTTACCCTTACAGCCCATAACTTGGATAATCAGACTCCACCGGCGATGAAGGTTACAGAGAAAACCTACCCATGTAGCTAGGTGCTGATGTTCCTTCCTTGGGCAGAGTTTGGAGTATAATTGGGATTTCCCAGTGGGAAAATTGGGGGGATGGGGCTGATGTGGGGGGCTCAGCAGGCCAGGGGTCTTGGTGGGTTTCATTTGCTTTCCCATCTAATCCTCAATAAAGCCCCACATGAGAGCTGACACTGCTCTCACTTCACAGGGACACAGTCCTAGTAAGTGTGAGAACTGGGATATGCATCCAGGCCCACCTCACTCTGAAGCCAGGGAGTGAAGGGTAAGCCCAAAGGGCTGGGGCTGGGTACATGGAAAGGTGGTGGTGTCCCCACTGGGAATGGACATGGAGGAAGATTTTGGTGGGGGGATAGATAGCTGATGGTCAGCAAGACTCAGTTTACCACTCACAGGGTGGAGGATGCCTGGGTATACACCATTAGGATTGCCATGTACAGCTGCTCAGGTTGTGCACTGCAAAAGGTTACTCTTCCCCACCTAGGAGGGCTCCATCTGCATTACAGGCATATCTGCATACTTTCTGACAGTTAGAAGTGAAATGCCTAGAGGAGGAGACAGTTGTTTTTAAATCATTTAGAGGGGCTCCATGGTGGGTAGGCAGTGCCCTGCCAGCCTTTTCCACATGTATGTGCTTCATCTTCCTTGAGACCTCCACCCAAAGGAGTGAGCAGGTATTGGGAGTGGAGGAGCATTTCCTGCCCCTTTCTCCCGGCAGTCATCAGAGGGGCAACAGGGAGCAAAGCCGTCACAGTACCCCTGTCCTCCTGTTTCCTCTCGAGGTCCCCGGCTAAAGGTTCAGGCTTTTGCTCTCCTTGCTGGGGCAGGACCTCTAACTGGGGGCAGGAGGAGGGGAGCTAAGAAGAAAGAGGAGAGAAAGAGTCTGGAGTCCCATGGATGAGCTGAAGGAAAGATACAGAGCAGGGGCTATCTTTTTTTTTTTCCTCCACATCACAAATTCAATAACATCAAAGGTCATTCAGGAAAGGGGAAAGTCCTTCTCTAATAGGCTCAGTCAAGTGTGGGGACCCTGGAACAGTTTCCTGGAGCAGTATTTGCTGTAACAACCAAATGAGTATATCAAGCTTCAGGCTGATGTAGCCCATAAGAGTTTGGGCACGCAAAACAGATCATTTGCCAGGAGGTGTGTGCAGTAGAGGGGACTATCCACCACACAGAACAGCTCACAAGAGGTTGTTTCCTTTATAATGAATTTCAAGTGAATTTTCATCAGCTTCTATTGTAGTTATTATTAATACCAGTGTTTATTGAATATTTATTCTATTAAACATGGAGCTATGCTTGTGGCCATGCTTGTAGCAGATACCCTGTCCCTATGATCACAAGCAATTAGACCTGACCTTTGGGCAGTCAGTTCACAAGTGGCCACAGCCTTTGACAGGTCCCAGAAGTGCCAGTGTGGGGTCTCCTCTTCAGACTCATGTTAGCATACACAGCAGATGCCACTGGGCCCCAGAGCTGAATGGCCATGGCACATGAGGGTGTCACAGCAGCCATGAGGGGCCACGTGCAGGCTATCCTCTCTGAGAGAAGCAGGAACCAGGAGTTGAGAGAAGCAGAAAGACCTGTCTAGAAAGCGCTCAGGGGGAGGAAGCCGGCACAAGGAGGGAAATGAGAGAGGCAGACCTCAGTGCCTGTAAGCATCAGCCTAGCGGTGTGACTTCATTAGCCTCATTACAGAGCCTTTCTGACTTCAGACAGCATCCTCCTTTCCTGTGACCCTTCCATAGCCACTGTGAGGGTGGTAGGGGAGGTTTAGGCTTGGAAGGTTCGCATCTGGGAAGGAGGGTGAAAGAAAGTGAAAGTGAAGTCGCTCAGTCGTGTCTGACTCTTTGCGACCCCATGGACTGTAGCCTACNCCTGTGACCCTTCCATAGCCACTGTGAGGGTGGTAGGGGAGGTTTAGGCTTGGAAGGTTCGCATCTGGGAAGGAGGGTGAAAGAAAGTGAAAGTGAAGTCGCTCAGTCGTGTCTGACTCTTTGCGACCCCATGGACTGTAGCCTACCAGGCTCCTCTGTCCACAGGATTCTCCAGGCAAGAGTACTGGAGTGGGTTGCCATTTCCTTCCCCAGGAGATCTTCCCAACTCAGGGATCGAACCTGGGTTCCCCGCATTGCAGGCTGACGCTTTGGAAGGTGCCCGATGGAAAGGTGAGGTCAGAGAGACCAGCCTAAGGCTCCCTGGAAGTCTGACTAACTGACCTTGCCAATTATTGAGCACCTACAATGTTCCAGGCATATTTTACATGTTATCTCATTTAATCCTCACATCCTGCCGGAAGAATAACTATATTGCTGATTTTACAGTTGGGAAATGAGAGCTCTGAGAGATTTTAAGTGACCGAACCAAGGTCACCGGCTCAGAAGGAGAGCTCCAATGTGGGCACAGACATCCTAGCTGTCTAGGGCCACAGACACCGCTGGACTGCTTTGTAGTGAAAAGAAGGAAAAAACAATATTTATCACTCAGCGAGGTGAGCCCTACACCAGGCACCTCTGGGTGGGGAGCGGCTGGGTGGGTGAGTGGAGAATTCCAAAGGAAGGAAGCCTCATCTGTGGTTCCCATGGGCTGACAAAGCCCTGTCTCCGAATTGAAAGTCATTTAAACTTGGGATCCTGGAGATAACACGGCTTTGGAGAAGAGAGGTCTCCGGGGCTGCAGTCCAGGAGGATTCCTGGAGGAGATGAACTTGTGGAACGGGTGGGGACTAGAGAAGAGGAATAGGGGCTGGCCAGGCGCAGTGCACTGAGGAAGGGGCCCTCTGGGCTCAGGCAGGCTGAGCAGGAGGGGAGGGGAGAGATGGACGTGTTTGCGGTGTCAGCCGGGGCGTCTAAGAGACCCTCATCGTACTGGCTCGCTGAGAGCCCTTGAGCAAGTCACTTCTCTGAGCTTTGCGTTTGCCATGTGTTAAGTGAGGAGGTGAGGGCGACTCCCCGGGGCCCTCCCTGCTCTACTCTGGGGAGAGAAAACAGCCCGCCAGAGCTGAGCAGCCTCTTGCACCCGCAGCCTCCGCGACCGGCTGCACCGGTGACCAGCAGGGGGCGCTCCTGCAGAAGGCTGGCCGCCGCGGCCGCCCTCTGCTCCGTACGCCTGGCCTTCCTTTTCTGTCCTTCCCAGTCAGCTCCGGTCACTCTTCTTCCTGCCCTGCCCTTTCCCACCCCACTTTCTGGGATGAGCTGGTGGAGTAGGTTCCTGGAATCCAGATTTGGGGGCATGCCACTTCCCTTCTCTGTGCCTCCGTTTTCCGGGTTATGTGAGGAAGGGATGAGTTACTGGGTGGGAGAGGTTTCCAACCATAGTAGGTGTCCAGGATGAGTCCTGCCATTTCACACCCCGTTATCTTTCCCAGGACAGGAGATGCGGCTTTTACTGCCCACCAGGGAGAGCCAGAGCCTCCTTGCTCACCGTCAGGGTTACACTTTGCTTCAAACTTTTACTCAAAGTCCTTTTGTACAAAGGTGGAAATGACTTCTGGGTGCGGTAGTCATGTATGGGTGTGAGAGTGGGACCATGAAGAAGGCTGAGTGCTGAAGAACTGATGCTTTTGAACTGTGATGCTGGAGAAGACTCTTGAGAGCCCCTTGGACAGCAAGGGGATCAAACCAGTCAATATAAAGGAAATCACCCCCGAATATTCATTGGAAAGACTGATGCTGAAGCTGAAGCTCCAATACTTTGGCCACCTGATGCGAAGANGAACTGTGATGCTGGAGAAGACTCTTGAGAGCCCCTTGGACAGCAAGGGGATCAAACCAGTCAATATAAAGGAAATCACCCCCGAATATTCATTGGAAAGACTGATGCTGAAGCTGAAGCTCCAATACTTTGGCCACCTGATGCGAAGAGCCAACTTATTGGAAAAGACCCTAATGCTGGAAAAACTGATGACAGGAGTGGCCGGGGGCAGAAGGAGAAGAGGATGGGATGGTTGGATGGCATCATCAACTTGACGGACATGAGTTTGCGCAAACTCTGGGAGATGGTGAAGCACAGGGAAGCCTGGCATGCTGCAGTCCATGGGGTTGTAAAGAGTTGGACATAGTCGCGAAACAACAGACAAGAGCTGTGAGATAGTTTCAGGAGCTGCCTCTTCGGCCATACTCATTTTCATCCTCACATTTCTAACCACTGTTGTGTGAGGAAGACAGACAGAAGTGGTATATTTATTTTATGGATGAGGAAACCAAGGTCACAGAGGAAACCAAGGACCATGGTAACTTAGGACCCAGGAATCTTTCCATTCAACTACAGTTGTCCCATCCCTTTGCTGTCAGCAACCCCCTGTTGGAGACATGCGGTATTACATGCAGGTAGACACAAAGCCTGGTCAAGAGGAGCAATGCAGGCACAACCTTGGATTTGGGGTGCGAAATCCAAGAGGGAGAGGTGGAGACAGGCCATTTCATCGAAGCTGGAGGCTAAAAATGAGATTCCAGAGTCAAAAACAAAGCAGCAAGGTTCAGCAAGTCTCAGAAGCATTTCCTGTTCGAAAGTACCCAACACCCTGTCAATCTACTTCTCACTCCAAAGGTGAGCTCAGTATATAGCAAAGGGATACCCCATGGGCTCATCTGTTAGAATTATACCAACAAATGGTAGTAACACTTGATTCCTTCTCAAACATTTATGTGGTAAAATTAGAATGCATCGTGCCATTTGGAATGTGAAGAAAGACAGATTGAAGAGAGTCACTCTGCAAAATCCAGCTCAAATATTACTGCATCTCAGTATTGCCCCGGACACACCTTCCCTGGAAGAGTGAATAGCTTGTCCTCACATGTGGATCTTAGTTCCCTGACCAGTATTGATCCCAGGCCCTCGTCAGTGAAATCACAGAGCCTTAAGCCCTGGATAACTAGAGAAGTCCCAGCACTTTCTTCTCTTTACTGCAGCTCCGTGATGAAACACATACCTGCTCCTTGGGTTCTAATCCCAAGTTTACTAGCTGAGCATTTACGTACCCTCTCTGTGCCTCCATTTCTTCCTCTATAAAATGATGTGAGGATGAAATGAGCTAATATGCCTCTAGGACTTAGACCAGTGCTTGGCATGTAGTAAGCACCCAATATCCAGTTTATACTTATATAGAAATGTCAAAATGTTATATGTATTTATGTACATGTCTTCCCCAACAAACTGCTTCTCAGGGACAGGACCTAGTTAGTTCATCATCTCTTACTCCCAGATGCTCAAAGTTTGTTAAATTTTATAGTATATAATCATGCTATGAAAAGGAAATTTCGAAGTAAAATTGAATTAGTCATTGTGTATGTGTCTGTGTGTGTCTGTGTGTTGTTAAGCTTGAGCTTACTATTTCCCAGAGGTAAACAAAGACTTGAGTCTCTCCCCAGTTTAAGGAAAGACATCTTTCTGGGCCGCTGAACTACATATCAGCTTTAGGAAAACATGATACGGTGCAGGTATCTCCTAGTCAAGACTTTGTTAATGAGCACTTCCTACCTGTGCCTATGACTGTGCAAATGTGACCAGGAGGAAGTGGGCACCATCTAGAACTATGCAAGGGACTGCATTCCTCCAGGCACCGGCTGAATATTCTGCACTTCAAAATGGGGACCCTTTCCCCTTACCCTTCACTTTCCGAAGCTAGAAGTTACTCAGATGGAAACACGCTAACAAGAATACGCGAAGTGTGCCTCTGTTCAGAATCCAATCTTTAGAATGTGATTGATCGTCAATTCTGGATGATTTTTCTATTTCCTGAGAAAGTTATTCTTCTTGCCTTTCTCTGACCCTTCCTTGTTTTCTTTCTTTTGAACTGTACCAGTAGTTGCAGCTTGTCCAGAACATCTTTCTGTTATAAAACACCTGAAAGGAGAGTCTGTCATTATTGCTGTGCCGGTGGGGTGGCTCTAGAGGAGGGCACTTAATAGTCAAAGGCAGAACGCAGGCTGCTCAGCGCTACTTGTCCGGTCATCTCACTGTGTTTTAATGTTTTTAGAAGTGGGAACCCAGAGGGTGGGTATGTATACTCATGGTGACCCCACTGCCCAGGCAGCGCACAAGCATATGTGTCCCCTGACAATTCTGAGTTGATTTATGTGGACAATAGAGCAGGCTCTTTGAACCTGGGATTGTCCATCCACATTGCCATTTCTCTTCCTACCTCTGCATTCAGCCTCCCTTCACTAAGCTCAAACACCTTTGGGCTGGAGAAGGGCCTGAGGCGGGCAAGGGGTAAGGAAGCATCGTATCACCTTCCACACAACACAGCCTCCACCCAGAGCATTGTCCTGGAGCAGAGAAGGCAAGGGAGGAACAGAGACAAGAAGGTTTCGAACTGGAATGGCCATGGATGGGTGTGCTCTGCCAGCGGTAGGGGGAGCTCCCCATAGAGGACCGGAGTCCTTCCTATAGCAAAATAGGTGGATGGATGACATAGGAGATATCCAGGAATACATCCCTTGTTTTCTTCCAAATATTTTTCCTGCCACGGCCTAAAGTTTTACCATTAGAGATTTTTTTCTTGTGTCCTTGCTGCCTCTCCCTTTGAAGAAAATATTTTTTCATTATAAATGTTAAATTAGAAGATTCAAGAAGATAAAAACATTTTAAACGCACCCTCACAGCCTCCAAAGCACTCACTTTTAAAAATAATAGTCATGACCTCTATTTTGGACTGAGTGGTCCAAGGCACCCACTTTTCCTTTCTGGCCGTGCTGGGTCTTCACTGCTGCACAGGCTTGCCGCCAGTGGGGGCTACTGTCTAGTTGCAGCAGGCTTCTCAAGGTGGCGGCTTCTCTTGTTGTGGAGCTGGGGCTTAGGGCACACAGGCTTCAGGAGTTGTGGCCCTTGGGCCCAGTAGTTGAGGTTCCTGGACTCTAGAGCAGAGGCTCAATAGTTGTGGTGCACAGACTTAGTTGCTCCACGGCACGTGGGATCTTCCTGGACCAAGTATTGAACCCACATTTCCTGCATTGGCAGGCAAATTCTTTACCACTGAGCCACCAGAGAAGCCTGCAAAGCACTCACCTTTTAATACATACTTTGATATGTTTCTCTCCCATCTTTTCTGTTGTTTTCATGCAGAGCTGTAAATCCCCCCTGTGTGAGATTCTGTGACCCACTTTCCCCAGTTAGCTTCAGTCCTAGCTCGGTCTGATGCTCTGAAAAGGTCAAGTAGATGCCACCAAGTACCAGTGAATTCCATGATGTTGAGGAAATTACCTACCTGTCTAAACTTCAGTGTCCTTCCTGTGGAGTGGGGACAGTGATGCCCAGTGTGATAACTCACAGCACCCTGGAGCCAAATCAGAGAGAGAGAGAGAGTTAAGGCCAATTCAGAAGAGCACAGATAGGACAGATGGGAGTGGTCAGCACAGAACTATTTACAATGAGACCATAGCCAAGAAGGCTGGGTCATAGGGAGTGGGGGAGCCCAGGCAGAGGGACAAGGGAGCACTCCCACACCAGTCCTGTTGAGCCCTCCCTGGGACCAGCTCTCCTGAGCAGCCATGCCTCAGGCCGCGGGCTCGGCCTGGGCACAAATGCCTTCCCTTGGAGCCCCCAGGCATCACCTGCCCCACTTCCTGTTGGTTGAGTCCATTTCCAGTGCAGCCCTGAAGGTGATCAGAGGGAGATAGCCAACCTGGAATTCCTCATTTCCACTTGCTCACAGCCAGGTGGTGAACTCAGAGGATTGTGTGAGGGCTGGCCTCTGCCTGGGGCCCTGGGCTTGACTTGGGAGCCCTAGGGNGTTGGTTGAGTCCATTTCCAGTGCAGCCCTGAAGGTGATCAGAGGGAGATAGCCAACCTGGAATTCCTCATTTCCACTTGCTCACAGCCAGGTGGTGAACTCAGAGGATTGTGTGAGGGCTGGCCTCTGCCTGGGGCCCTGGGCTTGACTTGGGAGCCCTAGGGACCTGGGGCCAGACAAGGCTGAATGGCTCCTGGGGATTTGCTTCAGGAAGGGTGGCCTGGTCTGGGGGCAGGGTTGGGGGGGAGGATGAAGAGATGTGGAGCTGGATTGGATACAGCCTCCGCAAGTCTTTCGGCGCTGTGATCGCCACAGTGTGTGCACATGTGCGCGTGCGTGTGGGGAGGGGGGGCGTGGACCCTAGGGGGAGGCGATGGGGGGTGGGGCAGGAGAACTGCATCCCTAAGCCGTGGCTGCCTTGGGCTGGCTCATGGAGACAGGTAGCTGCACGCGGATGTCTAAGAATGCTCCTCTTGCATACCTGTGTGAACGTGCAGGTCTGGGAGCAGCTGTGGGTCTGCCTAGGAATTTAGACAGCCACGGGGGAGGTGTGAGGGGAGTCTGTGTGTCACTGAATGCCTGGACTTGAGTTGTAGAGTGTCAAGGGGTGTGTGTGTGTGTGTGTGTGTGTGTGTGTGATGGGGCATGTGTCTGGCTATGGGAAGGAGTGTGTCTGTGAACATGCTTTGTGTCAGAATAACACAATCTATTATTTCTATCTCTGCAGTCCCATAGAAAGGCCAACAGACCCGAGTGACAAGCTGGCAACAACCCACATTACCTGAGCACCTACTATGTGCTGGGCCCTGTGCCAGGCCCTGGAGATATAGAAAGAAATAAAACTCAGGGCCTCCACCTGCCCCCTGCCTTGAGGAGCTCCCAGGGCAGGGGGTGAGATGGGAGGAACAAATCATTATGGTCAAGGCTCTAACTCCTGAAGGCTGCCCCCTGTGTCCTCCGTCAGGGGCCCCACAATATCCCGACTGTGGAGATGATCTGTTTCACTGCCATCTCCTCCTCCAGACTAGAGCCTCGAAATACTCTGTAAGGATGAACTATGCCAAGGCCCCTGTGAGTCGGGGTGTCTGGGTGGCCGTCAGCCAGCCATGACCAATCATGAGCCACAACCAGTGTGACAGTCCCACTAGGCTGGGCTTAACTCTTGCTTCCACTACTTACAGCTGGGTCACATGCACCATCTACTTAAGTTTCCTGAGCCTCGGTTAACTCATCTGTGCAATGGGTATAATGATGGCTCACTGACCTCACAGGAGGCCTGAGACTTCAGTGAGACATGTGCTGGGCCCAAGGATGGCATCCTAAGCACTGACTGGTGGAGGCTCAAGAATTTTCTTCTGAGTCTGGGATTAGCAGATGCAAACTATTGCATACAGAATGGATAAACAAGGTCCTACTGATTAGTACAGATGGGCTTCCCAGTTGGCACTGGTAGTAAAGGATTCACCTGCCAATGCAGGAGACAGGAGACTTTTGATCCCTGAGTTGGGAAGATCCCTTGGAGAAGGAAATGACAACCCACTCCAATATTCTTGCCTGGAGAATCTCATGGGCAGAGGAGCCTGGCAGTCTACAGTCCATAGGGTTGCAAAGAATCAGACACGACTGAAGTGACTTAGCATGTACGTATAGTACAGGGAACTATATTCAGTATCCTGTGATAAACCATCATGGAAAGAATATGAAAAAGAATGTACATGGATCTAGAACTGAGTTACTTTGCTGTGCAGTAGAAATTAATATAACATTGTAAATCAACTATGCTTCAATAAAATGTTTTTTAAAAAGAGAGAATTTTCTGGATATTTCCATGTGTGTCTCAGCATCCAGTCACTGATGTCCTTGGTGAATCTTTTAGTGTTTGCTCCAATTTCCCTGCCTTACAGCCTTAACTGTCAACAGGTAACTTTTCTGAAGCATTGAAAATGTGTCACTTTGGGAGAGTATGCCTCACCCTGCCCTTGCTCCAGGCAATTGCCTGCTTGTGTATGTTTGTGTATATATGGCAGGGGCCCATGGGCATAAGGACAGGAGGGGCAGCTGGGGCAGCTCTCTCCTCATCTGCCTGAACTCAGGTGCCCACTGGGGTGGTTGGAGCCTGGTGGGGGTCCTTCTTCCTCTCTGACTCACACTGGTCCAGCTTGACCTTCATTGCTCCTGGTTCAAGATCTTACCAGTGGTATGCTGGAGCCAGTTCCAACTGGTTTGCACAGCCACCTGAGCAAATCTCTTCCTAACTCCTTAGATCAAGGATGATGCCGCATCAGTAACTTGAAATCACCCAAGGTGGCAATGTTTGCAGCAGAGAATTGGCAGGTGCTATTAGCCAGGCTCCCACCCACCTGGCAAAGCAGCACACCTTGTCTATAGTTGTAACAACCCCTGATATTGAGTGCCAGCACTTGTTAGGCATTTAGCATCACTTTTTTTGTTTTGCTTTTTTGGCCATGCCACACTGCTTGCAGGATCTTAGTTCCCCCACCAGGGATTGAAGCTGTGCTCTTGGCAGTCAAAGTGGGAAATCCTAACCACTGGGCCTTCAGGGAATTCCCATGGCATCACTCTTATTTGCACAAAAATCCTGTAAGCTACTTATTATCGTCCCCATTTCCTATCTGAGGTTTATAATTTCCATGATTTGAATTCAGGTCTCTGCCCACCACACTGGACTGTATGTCTCAATACACAGAACCGTGAGATGCGATACTAACTGGCTGAGTTGTTAAAGATCGTCGGTTAACCGCTGTTGCACAGGGAAACTGAGCTCAGACAGGCTCACTATAGCCGTTAATATGGCAGCTGTTAATATGTTAATATGGCAGCTCCCATCTTCCCCCAGTCTCCCAGCGCCTTTGTGTTCACAAAGCCAAGGTTGCTGTCACCTGATGTTCTGCATACATGGTTGATTTTTTGGAAACTTTACATTCAGATCTTGACATTCAGTGTGATTATGTTTTGTTTTGCTCGATTTGACCCAGTATTCAATACTCTCAAAAACATATTAAACCTTGATGGGGTGATTTGTTGTGTGCCTCCCTCCCAGATAGGAGCCACCTACTGCCTTGGTCATTGCACTTTCACTGCAGGAATTGGGGTTAGACTTAAAAAAAAAAAGAATAAGCAGGGCAGAGCTTTATGACCCAACACTGAACATATCCATCCTGTCTGACAGTTCTGGGGTCTATGCACTTTGGAAAGTAAGTTCCTTCCCACCCCGTTCCAGGCTCTGCCTGCCCCACTGACCAGAGAACATGGATTTTTTTTTTCAACATTATGCTTTTATTTATTTATTTTCCCGTCTCAGGTGTACATGAGTTCCCAATCTTGAACCCCCCCCCCCCCCCCCCCCCCCCCANCCGCTTCGTATCCCATCCTTGCCTCTCCAATACCCGGGTCCTTCAGCCGCCCAGTTCCCCGACACGCATTACATCAGGTGAGCTCTCACCTGGGGAGGGTGGGCTGGGGGCCGGGAGGCGGGGCGGGGGCGGACCTGGAGAGGTGGCCCCACCCTCAGGGGCGGGGCAAGTCGGCAGGGCCAATGAGGCGGGGGGCTCGCCGCTCGGGGATGGGTGCCGCCAGCGCCGCTCCCTCCCTACTCCCCGCTCCGCCCCGCTTGGGTTTAAAGCCCTGCGGGCGGCTGGTGGCTGCGCTGCGAGCGCTGCGCGGCGCGAGGAGATGCGACTGGGCTCCGCGCCGCCGGCATCATGCGCCCACCGCCCGCGCTGGCCCTGGCCGCGCTCTGCCTGCTGGCGCTGCCCGCCGCCGCCGCCGCCGCCTACTTCGGGTCAGTGCCCGCCGCGCCCCGGCCCGCCTGCCTTCCCCTCCTCCCGCTTCAACAAGGCCAACTTTTCCCTTCCGCTGGCCCCGGCCCCGGCGGGATCTCGAACTCAGACCTTAGTACCCAACCCCATCTCGGGGTGGGAATTAGTGCCCAGAACTCCTCTGGTTTCCCGGACTGGTCCCGGATCGCACCTTCCAGCGTCCGAACTCTGGTCCCTTCACCTCCGCTTTTCTCACCCAGTCCTGTCCGAGAGCTCATCCTGTCCACTAAGCCGGGTCTCGGATCCCAGCTCAAGCTCCGGGACTCTGCAGGAGTCTCGGACCTGGTGCTTGTGAGCCCCAGCGCGCCCTGTCCCTGCCCGTCCAAGGAGTCCCTCCCGTGCTCGGACGTCCTCTCCGATTCTCACTTGTGCCCTGTCCGTCCCCATCCTGGGCTCTGTCCAGCCACCAATCCCTGCCTGGGGCTCCCTTCACACCTGCCTTAGCCCTGCGGAGCTGAGACCCGGAGGGCTGGCTGGATGGGTAGGGTGGGTTATTACCGAGGACGGGGGAGGGGATCGCGCTGATCCAAAAGGGATGGAGGAACCTTCAGACCGTGCGGAGAGTAGGAGGGAACCGTCTGTGGGGGAAATCCAACCAAATCTCAGACCTGGCGTCAGGTGAATTCTCAGGAGAATGACGAAGAGAGTAAGGGGGAGGTGGTGTACATGACTGGAAAAGGAAGCTCAGAGCTGAGGGTGACGTCTGGGGAGAGAATGGATGGGACCCGGCAGTGGCAGTGTTTGGAGAGCAAGTTACAGGGTAACTGACCCTCCTTCTCTGAACCTGAATTGCAGACACTTGGTAGAGGAGTTGGAGTCGTGGGTGCGAAGGGACTTTCCTGACCTCCCCCCAAAGCCTGCTCTAAATATATAGTCTGTTTCTTTAAATCATGGCACTTTTTGTGATTCTCACCCAAATCAAGGTGAGGCTTAGAGTTTGACCCAAGCAAAGACAAAAGCAAGCAAACCAACAAAACCCCAAAACATAAACCACCAAGCAAGTGACCTGCCAGAGACTGGTCTTATGAGCCTGGCAGGGAGGGGCAAATAAGGGTCAGAGAAGGTCTGAGAGGTCCCTCACAGGAATAGGGCTGTGGGCTAATTTCCAGGTCATGACCCCTGGTTAAAACATGCCTTGGCTGTGGGCAATGGCCTCTCTTGAAATATATAGGGGGTGGGGTGGGAGTAACGTCAGCCCAGACCCTAGGGCTCGGCTCAGCTTGCTGGGAAGACCACTTAGTCTCTGGCCTCAATGTCCCCTTTTGTACAAAGAAGGGGCTGAACTTGGTGTGACTGAGCCGGTCTATCTGCCCTCTGTCAAGGGCACTGCACATTCATTTTGTTTCCCACTGATTTCAGGCTTGGAAAGGCACTGTTGCTGCCTCAGCAGACAGGATACAATGGTCAGGCACAGTCTCTGGGTTCAGTCCCCGATCCATCTACTTGCTAACTGTGTGAGTTTGGCCAAATCACTTAACCTCTCTGTACCTCAGTTTCTTATCTGTAAAATGAGGCTAATAGTGCTTATTTCATATGAGTATCATGTGAGTCAGGCTTCCCTGGGGGTTCAGTAGTAAATAATCCATCTGATATCCTGGAGAAGATAGTAGCAACCCACTCCAGTATTCTTGCTTGGGAAATTCCATGGACAGAGGAGCCCGGTGGGTCATAGTCGCTAAAGTCACAAAGCAGTCAGACACAACTTAGCGACTAAACAACAGCAAATCATGTGAGTTAGTACATGTAAAGCACTTAGAACAAGGTCTTTGTTGTTTAGACCCTGACCCAGGGTCTCCTGCGTTGCAGGCAGATTTTTTTGCCACCAGGGAAGCCTGAACAGGGTATAGCATATAGTAAATGCATAACTAATGCTACTAATTATTAAGGAGATGAGGTAGAGTGTCTTGATATTTCAGCCCTGACAGGGGTTCCTGAGCTGGAATGGAGTGGGGTGATGGACAAATGGTGCCTGCAGCCTCTTGGATATCAGCTCATTTTCACAATCCTTTTGTTTGCTTGGGCTCAAGGGTTGAGGATGGGGCAAGGGCCAGGTGAGATGGGAGGAGAGGGGCTCCAGGAAGCTGAGACCACCCAGGCTGGTGTGGTTGGAAGGGAAAGGAGTTTGTGGCAGTGTCCAGGGTTAGAATTTGAGGGCTGTAAGCAGTGGGGCAGTCTTGGAAATGAAAAGGGAAACCATAGATCGAGCATGAACTAGGGCTGAGATGGATCATATGAGTGTCAGTCCCTCTTCCAAGTTGTGAGCTCCATTGGACATAGCTGGCAAAATGTACTCAAGCCACCATCACCCCAGTCTGGGGAGGAAGACACATTCTCAGAGATTAAGATAAAACTGGGGCTTCGTGCTGTTATGTGTTTGGTCTCAGAGAACAGACAGGAATGAGCCTAAATTCTCCCTGAGGAAGCTCTGTTGTGACTCAGTCAGGCCAGGTTTTCCATCCTACTATTTGAATTTGCTCTCTGGAAGGACTCTGTCTCAGTCATTTACATTATAGTAAGAATAAGAGATAATGTGCTTCTCCCTTCTCCAGATTATTTGCATTTGAAATCTCATTTCTGACTATAAGATCAAGTGTTTTGTCATCCTGATAAAATAAAATTCAAACATCAGGAGAACAGGTAAGGCCACTCTTCTTGGGATTTTTAAAATCATAGACTCAGACTTAAGAGTTGGAAGTGACCCCTAAAGTTTCTCTGGTCTAACTCCGTGCTTCAAGCAGGTCATGTATTATTCCTATTTTTCAGATGAAGGGACCATCACCCCCAAATCAGTGAGCCAGCAACTGCTTCTGGTGCTTTTGCATGAGTCTGGCACCTAATTCTGGTGTTGCTGATAGTATTACTATCATTAGTATTACAATTTACAAATAATTTTCTTATTCAGCCCCTCCGTTGTCTGACCCTCAGACCCATTCTTGAGGTATACAGGATGGGTGTAAATAGTTTTCAAAAGGAAACTGAGGGTGAGAAAGTTTCAATGACTCACTCTGTGTCACACAGCAAGCTAGTGGGAGAGGCAGCATAGAAATCAGGTCCTGCTACCATTCTGGGCTCTTCATTTGACAGAGAGCATTCGCTACCGAGCTAATACCGTGTGGTCATCCAGGAGAGCCACAGCTGCAAAGAGCTGCAGTGGGTGAAGTGGGGAGAGGGTTGCCCCCCTCTCCTATTTGGTTCACTCTGTTAGACACTTGGCTGTTGTGGGTTGGGTGGGGCCCCAACATTCTTCTCTGTCCTCAACAGTGAGATAGGATACTGTGAACTCTGCTCGGGTATCAGGTAGGCTACCATAGATGGCATGATGACAGTGAGATGGGAGGTAGAAAGGTTTGTCCTAACTCCAGACCACTCCTCTGTGCTGTCCATGATCAAGTCACTGGCCTCCAAGGTCTTTAGCATCTGGAAGGCCTAAGGTTCCCTAACCAGACGGCTCTGGCTTGGAAGTCTAGGATTGCTCAAGAGTTCATGTTTTGGCTCAGTTGGCTTGGGAATTCTGAAAATATTAACTTCTGTGGTGTTTTATAGATGAATACTCACTGTATTATGTGATGAGCTGAGAATATGATAAGCTTTGTCATCCAATTCAGTCTTTAAGTCATGAATTTTGTGTCCAGAAATAGTTAATGTGGATGCAACTGTTAAAATTGTAGTTGACGCTGGTGGTGCTTTGTACATGTGTGGCCTCTGCACTGTGTTTCTTTCCTGTCTAAGGATGGTACAGATAGGTTTAGGAAAGCACAGTCTTAAGTAGTAGCTCAGATGGTAAAGAATCTGTCTACAATGCAGAAGACCTGGGTTCAATTCCTGGCTCAGGAAGATCCCTTGGAGAAGGAAATGGCAACCCACTCCAGTATCCTTGCCTGGAGAATCCCATGGACAGAGGAGCCTGGGGGGCTATATTCCATGGGGTGGGAAAGAGTCGGACACGACTGAGCACTGATCGCTGGTCTTTGCCTCTTGCCAGCTGTATGACCTCAGGCACATGTCTTCACCTTTCTGAGCTTTGGGTGATGATAATACCCATCCTAAAGGCTGGTGTGAGGCTTGAGACAATGAATGAAAGGGCCTGACAGGGTGCCTGGCACATACGAAGTGCTCAGTACGGGCTCACTCTTGGTGGCTGCTGGGATTCTCATTATCTTCTTGGGTTATAGAGGTGTCTTCATTGTGCAGAAGCAAGATACGACCTTAATTTTTTTCAAAACCAACGTCACACGCAATGAAATGCATGCATTCTAAGTGCACAATTTGGGTTTTAACGAATGTATGCCTTCATGTAAGCACCACCTCAATTACCATATGGAACTGTACCATCATCTCAGAGGACTCTTCGTATTTGTTTGCAGTCAGCACTCCCCCACCAGCCTCAGGTCACCACCACTTCCCTGTTTTCTGTCACTTGAGACAGTTTTGCCCCTTGTAGAATTTCATATAAATGGAATCATAGAGTATATAGCCTTTTGAGTCTGAATTCTTTTGTGCAAAATAATGGTTTTGAAATTGTTCACACAGTGGCACGCATCAGCAGCACTTTCCCTTTTTGCTTGCCGAGTAGTACTCTCTTGTTTGTTGTATAACACAACTTGTTTATTCATTCACCAGTTGATGGACACCTGGATTGTTTCCAGTTTGGGGCTCTTCCAAATAAAGCTGCTGTGAACATTTGTGTACATCCCTTTTGGTGGACAGATGTTTTTATTTCTCTTGGATATACATCTAGGACTAGATTTCTGGATCTTATGATATATATATTTAACTTTATAAGAAATGGTTGAATAGTATTCCAAAGTGGTTGTACCACTTCATACAGTAATGTATGAGAGTTCTAGTTGCTCCATATTCTTTTCTACTGTCAGTCTTAATTTTGGCCATTTTAGTGGGTATGTATTGGTGTCTCATTGTGATTTTAATTTGCATTTTTCCACTGATGAATACTGTGCTGAACACTTTCTACATGCACATTCATCATTTGAGTATCTTTTTCATTGAGTTATTTGTCTTATTATTAAGATGTAAGAGTTCTTTACATATTTTGGATTTAAGTCCTTTATCAGAATTTATTGGCAATATTTTATCCCTCTCTGTAGCTTGCCTCTTCATTTTTCTTATTGTTACCTTGCAAAGAACACTTTTTTAAAAACTCTTTCTAGACAGAGGAATTTTATTTATTGATGTTTTGGCCACTCCATGCAGCATGTGGGATCTTCCCTGACTAGTGACTGAACCTGTACCCCCTACATTGGGAGCACAGAGTTTTAACCACTGGACCACCAGGGAAATCCCAGAACAGAAGTTTTTAATTGTGATGAAGTACAATTTTTGAACTTTTCTTTGTATGGTTTGTGCTTTTTGTTTCTCTCATTCAAGAAGTTTCTGTCCATTAGAGGTGGCAAAGATTTTGTCCCGTTTTTCTTCTAGAAACTTCACAGTTTAGCCCTTACACTTAGGTCTATGATTTTGGGGGGGTTAACTTACATGGATGGTGTGAGGTAAGAATTGAAGTTTACTGTTTTCCATGTAGATAACAACTTGTTACAGCACCATTTGTCAAAAAGGTGATCCTTTCTTTATTGTCATCTTCATTGCAAATCAATTGACCCACTATATGAGGGCTTATTTCTGGACTCTCTATTCTATTTGGTAAGCTTATGGGCATGAACTTGAACAAACTCTGGGAGATAGTGGAGGACCAGGAAGCCTGGCCTGCTGGGGTTGCAAAGAGTCGGACATGACTTTGCAACTGAACACCAACAACAAAGCTTATCTTTGGGCTAGTACCACAGTCTTGATTACTGCCACTGTGTGGTAAATCTTGAAACCAAGTACTATACATTCTGTCCTTTTTCAAAATTGTTTTGACCATTGTAGATCCTTTATGTTTCCACATAACTTTTAGTATCAACTTATTGATATCTGTAGGAAGGCCTGCCAGGATTTTGCTGGGGATTACACTGAATCTGTAAGTCAATTTGCCTTCTGACAATATTGAGTCTATTGGTTTATAAACTGGCCATATCTCTCTTAGGGGAGCTTTTAAAATGTCTCTCAGTAGTGTTTTGTAATTTTCAGTGTATGGATCTTATAAACATTTAAAAAATTATTCCTAAGTGTTTTATGTATTTGGATTTTTTTTGAACAGTGCTAGGAATTGACTGGGTCCTAAGAAAAACAGGGTTAGAGAGAAGAAAGGAAGAAATTTTACTGCTTTGGGGTGGTAGATTGCAAGCCAGACATCACTGATAAGAATCACTGAATTGGGGAAAGGAATTTAGACTAGCTTGTCTCTAGCTCAACACTAACTCTTGAGAAGCTGGGCTCTAGAGTTGCAGTCAAACCAGCCTCCTCCATGGGTGGTGGTGAATTTTCTGAGGCTGATGGAGGGAAACAGAGGAAAGGGAAGCAAGGGGTGGGGAGGGACTCCTGGGCTGGAAGCTCCTAAGAGACAGAGGTCCTGGTGCCTTTAGGCTGTGTGCTCAGGTAGAAGCTGGGCTCAGGAGGAGGTGGGCAGGTGCTGTGAGGGTCGCCCTCACTTTGGCATCAGCCTAAGCAGGGTGGGACACAGCCTAAGGCCCTGCTTTAGTGTAAGGAGCACTGGACTTGGGATCACACGGATAGAGTGCAAATCCTCCCGCCAGCCACTTACTAACGGTGACCCAGGGCAAGTCAGTGAGCTGCTCTGACCTCAGTTTTCCCATCTATAAAATGGCTAATCCTTACCTCGTAGAGTTGTTAAGACGGTTTTGTGTATGTAAGTGCTGAAATGCTATCCACATATATGGAGTCCAAGAAGTCTAGTGTGATCTGTCTTAGAGAATCCCAAGTAGAGGAGCATCTTTTTGACATTTGTTGCTTCCTCTCTTCCTCTTTTATCCCAGTCATTGTGTATTTTGAATCCTTCCTATGCCTTTTATGTGCATAGTCTCATTTAACCAAATGATATCCCAGGAGGTAGGCGATGGTGGAATTCTCTTCCTTTAGAGGTGAATAGGGGGGAAAGCTCAGACAGGCCAAGTGCCTTGCCCAAAGTCACAGAGCTACTGACTGGCAGCACCTAGACTTGAATTCTAGTCTGTGAGAATCCGGAGCCAACTTCTTCATCCCTCTCTCCTGCTGATGCCCAGCTGAGACTTGGGCAACTCTGACCTTCTGAGTCCTCCACCCTGTAGCCTCTTTCACTTGGCATATGTCATAGGTATCTCTGGCACTACATGTCTTCGACTCTAGGTATGTTACCTAATTTTTTATGTGCTCATGTTTCGGATTCATGCAGAGCATCCTTTAAGCAGAAGACTTGGGACTCCATTGTTGGTCAGCTCCCCCCACAATCCCTAGCATTGCCTCCTGGTCCATAGTGAGCGTTGGGGTGGGTAGTCCCCTTTCCTTTCTGCTGACCCTTCTTTGCCCCCAGAACCTCCCTCTCTGCCCTGTCTGTTGGCTATTTCTGCATGGCCCTCTCAGCACAAGCTGCCTGGCCATGACCTGGCCTCTGTCTGGACAGGAACAGGAAGCAAAGCGGCGAGCCCCCGTCAGACTCTGGAAGTCAGCCACACCTGACCTTCCATGGGAATCCTGGGGGCAGCAGAGATGAGCTGGGATGGGGGCCAGACACTTCAAGCCCAGACTCTCTCACCGGGAGACTTTCAAAGAGCCAAGAGAAAATCAAACCACCATATTCAATCAGTCCTGGAAATTCCAAAGACTCTAATTTAAGGGTAAGAGCAGAGAAGTTCCACTTTCCCCATAGTGACCATCCCTTTGAGGCCAGATGTGTATTATATTATTTTTATATTAAAGATAATATGTATACCATGTATCACATAACATCCTTAGCAATGTGGAGGGCAGCACCCAGTAATCAGACATGATTATTTTTGCAGAAAAACATCTATGCGTTGAGATAAAGACCGTGAGTATTCTCACTTCGGTTTAGGTCAAGTCTTGCTGCCACATGGGTTCACCAGAACCATACCAAAAAAACTGTAGTTGTCCGAGCATCCTGGAGTCCTGAATCATGGAAGAAATTTTGTGAACCTGCAGTATACTTCCAGAACATCATCATGAGAGGAGGTGTAGGTTGAGTTTTAAAGAAATACCTGGGCCAAGCTGTCACTGCGTATCAAGGGAGGCTCTGGCTGACCAAGCATAGCTTGTCCCCCGAAACAGGTTCAGAGGGGCTGAGCTAGTCGGAGGAGTCAGAGTCTGACTGACTGAAACCAGACTGCCTGGCGATCTGGTACTGGCAAGAGCGCACTCCAGTTCCCGGTCTGAGAGCTGGGGAGGGTGTGGCCACAGGGCAGCTCCTTCAAAGCCACGCCCTTCCGGAGCCACGCCCTTCCAGAGCAAGGCTTGAGTTTGGGAAGATTTCATGGTGGGATTGGGGGTCACTGGGTGACCCCTGCAGCCTGGGACTGAGACAGCAGGGAGGCCAGTGACTTGGGCCTGGAGGGCTGGGAAGAAGCTGAGGAAGAGCCTGGACATATACTCTCTGCTTGGTCCTCTGAGGGAGGTACGCAGTCAGCAGGTGTTGGGCTGGGGCTGGGGGACCTCTGGGGATGAGAAACCAGGACCTCTCCCAAGGGGGTTACAGGCTAATTGGAGAGACTCTCTCTACAGCCCCGAGGAAGAAGGGAAAAAAAGTGTGAACCATCCAGAACTAATGGTGCTATAATCCCCCAAAACAGAGAAGTCAGAGAAGTTGGATGGTTACAGTGGGATGGGGCTGGCAAGTAAGGAGGACTTCTGGAAAAGGCAGACAAACATCCTAGCCTATTAAAGCTGGATGGGGCCTCGATCACCTTTCCCATTCCCTGCATTTTTGAGTCAAGTGTTGAAAAAGGCTGTGGTTCTGAGTCCCGGGGATTCATGAGGGCTTTGTGGACTGGGGAAGGCAACCTAGGGAGCAGTTATATCATGAAGAACCGCATGGAGGTTGGATTACTTTCGCCAAGGCAGGAGGACAAGCAAGAGCCTGGCCTGAGAGGAGGGGCCCTTTGCTACAGCCCTGGTTGACTCTGCATCCAGGACAGTCCAGCACAGGAACTTGCTCTGGTCCTGCTCTGGAAGACCCTGCTCTCTTCCCAAGGAAGCTTTTTACAACTCCTTCCACCTCCCAGGGCCGTCCTGACCACTCTGGCCCTCACCAGGCCTATTCAGGGAAGGGTTTCTTGACGAGGTGGAAGTTCCTGCCATCGTTAGAGGGGAGAGGTGTAGAGGGGCGTGGGCCATTCCTAAGTCCTGCCTGCAGACGGATGGAAGTTGCATGGAACCTGCAGCCTGGGACATCTCCTCCTGGAGCATCTGCAGACAATGGAATTGTCCTCATCACAGGCAATTGCACATGGGGCATTCACCAGGGGCCAAGCTCTCAGGGCCCACAGCCCTACCTGAGCCTGCGTGTCCTCATTGAGGAGGGTGACCACTCAAGAGCCTGCCAAGCTGGTTAGTTGGTCAGCTTACCATGGTTAAAAAAAACTTGGCAGAAGTCACCCAGCCCATGAGCCAGGTCCTATGGTTGGGGCACAGCTGGTGGGGGTGTTGCTTGCCCCATGGTGATACAGCCTCAGTGACTACTTGCTTTTCTCTGCAGTTGCCACACTGCATCTTCCAAACTGTTAATACTCCTCTGCTGGCAAAGCTGGGGAAGTTTGTCTTAAGCCTTCCAGCCCCCCTTTTCCCTTCCCCTTCCCTTCCTCACCCCAGGCTTCCCCTTTCTCTCTTCTCTTCATGATCCCAGACTCTCTCCTTTCAGCCTCTCTTGTCTAGCAAAGTGTGTTCTCAGGCACTAGCTTTGTTATATCAGACTGTCACACTTTAGTATGAATTGGCAGTCCACTTCTCTAAGTTTTATTTTTGACTCTTGGCTGAAGAGGAACTCAGTTTTAGACCAGGGTCCTTCTCTCCCTTTAACTGCCCAGGGGGCCTGAGGAGGAGGCCTGACCAGGCTTCCATTCCTTCTGTCCTACCCATCTCGTGTTCCTATCACCCAGGACATTTACTATGATGATGGCTGACTCTATTTCCCTGAAATATTACATTAAAATGGAAAGCAGAAACTGTCAGTCTTGATAGAAGCAGTCAGGAGACCTGGGGTGAGACCCAGGCTTGCCATTAACTCAGGGCCATCTGAGACAAACCAAAAAAACAAAAAAACAACAAATCCTTAGATGAACCTCCAGGGCACGAGAGAAGTCAAAACAGAGACCCATCTACTTGATAAACCTCTGGCCCTTCCTGCCTGCCCTCAGGAGGTTCTGGGGTAGCTTCCAGGAGGCATTAGGGCAAAACTTCTGGACGAGGTGATCCTGAAAGGTTTCCTGAGTCCTGGAATGTACTGATTCAAATAATGTACGTTTGGACACGGCCAGGGAACTAGGGGAGATGTTTATCACCCCAGACTTGTGTGGGGCTGGGAGACCACCCCTCCATAGCCACCATGCCACCTGATGTGTACAGTACGTGCCAGGGACCAAGACCCCCTCCTCATCTCCAGCCTGAGCCTGAGTGGACTGGGAGGGGGACAGGAGGAGGAAGCGGGAGGCATTTCCTCCACAGATGTTGCACCAGCCTCGCTCTGAATATCCGAGATTGCTGAGATGCAAAGCAAGCTGGTTGGGCGGGCTGCTTGCTGCCCACTTAGCTCCTGAGCACATAGTCCGTCATGCCATCCTCCGCAGGCATCCCCTGGAAAACAGGAAGTGGAGCAGTTCTTGCAGAGACAAAACCCACAGCTGGGCCAGGCTCTTTTCTCTCTGAGCCAGGGGTGGGCTCCAGGGTAGGGTGGGGGGAGGTGTACTGATTCAGTCCTCAAGGTTCTGAAGCAGAGAGCTGGGGAGGAAAGGAAGACTGTGACCCAGACAGGGATGTAGTGAGCAGTCTGGTGGCTTTCGGTTTTCTTTGGCCTGAAGCTGATGCTCAATATTGAAATTTAAATAAATGAGTGAGTGAAAGGAGTGGGGAGAAGGACTTGGAATAAAGGTGGGAAACGGTACCTGCCAAATTTGCCATTAAGGCTGCTCACTAAGGACATCTTCTTGGAGGAGGTATGAGGTGACAGTGAGTCTTGTCAAGGAGAGAGGAATGTAAAGGAGAGAGGGAGGGAGGTGCTTCTCAGGAGCATAAACCTCGGGGGCCCCTCAGATGACGGGAGGGGAGAGGAGCCAGGGGTGTTGAGGGTTCCCCTCCCCACTGTTCTGAAAAAGGACTGCCTGGAGCCCTGTGCCCTCTTCCTGGCCCAGACACTGCCCTCACTAGCTCTCCCCCTTCTGGGAAGAGGTGGGGAGTGGAGAGCGAGGGTTGGGGTGGGGACTGTGTGTGTTTAGGGGGGCTTAGTGAGGGCAGAAGAGGTGGGCTGAGATATTTGAGATGAAAGCACAAAAGGCCCACTTACCATGCAAATGGCCCTGCAGCGGAAGCCTGTTATCAGGAGGATCAAATAGGGTTTTTCAGGGCCAAGGCCAATGCTCCAGGCAGGGCAAGGCTTTCCTGGTTCCCAGGTAACTGCCTGCAGTTGGCACGGGCCCGGGTGCCAGGCACACCTCCTAGTCCCTCCAGCTAAGGGTCCAGACAGGTTGCCCTTACCCAGCGCCCTGGGAACCGCCAGTCTTGTCCTGTGGCACCTACCTGCTCACCCACCCACATCCTAGGGGTGGCCTCCTCTGGAACCATAGGACCCTCTCAAGCAGAAACATGGATGGGGGTGGGGGTTGGAAGAACAGAGCCAGGCACCCCCAGTGATGGGAAATGCTCTCCTCCTGCTCGGCCTTCTCCAGTGAGCTCCTGAGAGCTTCCTCCTGCCCCCTCGCCACCCCAGGCCTCCCACTGCAGGCAGGAGGAGCCTGGCTGAGGTCAGGTTTTTACCCTGATGGTGTTAGGAGTTCTGATCCGGTCCCTGAGCATCTACTGATGGTTCCCTCAGGAGCTGGGCGGGTTCAAAGCCTTCTCCTTTCCCTGCCCCCTTGGGGTCTGGGGTCCCTCACAACCTTGAGGTTGTGACGGCATGTCCCAGCACCCAGCGCAGCACCTGGCACATAGCAGATGCTTAAGAATAACACTTACGGGACTTCCCTGATGGTCAGTGGCTGAGACTCGGAGCTCCCAATGCAGGGGGGCCAGGTTTAATCCCTGGTCAGGGAACTAGATCTCGCATGCCACAACAAAGGTTCAAGATCCTGTGTGCTGCAACTAAGACCCAGGGCAGCCAAATACATTTTTTTTTCTTTTAAAGAAAAATGACAGTTTTTGTAAGCTTGCACTTCTTGTAAACTCCAGTGACCTGGAGCTTACTGTGTGCCAGGCACAGTTCTAAGAGCTTTACAGATGTTAATTAATTTAATCTTCACAATATGCTTAGTTGCTCAGTCCTGTCTGACACTTTGTGACCCCATGGACTGTAGCCTGCCAGGCTCCTCTGTCCATGGGATTCCCCAGGCAAGAGTACTGGAGTGGGTAACCATGCCCTCTTCCAGTGGATCTTCCTGGCACAGATATGGAACCTGGATCTCCTGCATTGCAGGTGGATTCTTTACTGTCTGAGCTACTAGGGAAGCCCAGTCTTCATAACAACCATGTGAAAGGTGCTGTGATGTCTGCCTGTCACAGGTGAGGCACAGAGAGGTGAAGCGCCTTGCCCAAGGTGGCACAGCTAGGAAGAGGTGGAGGTGGGATTTGAGCCGAGGCAGTCTGGCTCTGCTCTGGCTCTCCTGCTAGACAAGGTGTATTTGTTGTATAGAATGAGCTTGGGGTCTGAGAGGACATCCCTGGGGTCACCAGTGAGTGAGGGCAGACCTGGGACCAGGCTCCCCAGGGCTAAACAGCCTTGAGGGTCCTTGGGTCCCCACACTCTAGGAGATTGTGGGTGATCATTCCAGGAAGAACTTCTAGTTCTGCTCATGGGTTTGGTGGTCCCTGGGGTCCTGTTGATGCTAGACCAGTGCTTCCCCCAAAGCCTGGGAGAAACAGCTTTTGCTTCCTTCAAGGTAGTCCCAGATGGAGCAGTTTTAAAAAACAAAATATAATTATGTATCTATTTATTTGGCTGTGTCGGGTCTTAGTTGCTGTGTGTGGGCTCCAGCGCGTGGGCTCAGTAGTTGTGGCATATGGGCTTAGTTGCTCCGTGGCATGTGGGATCCTAGCTCCCTGACCAGGGATTGAACCCACATCCTCTGTGTTGGAAGGTGGATTCTTAACCACTGGACCTCCAGGGAAATGCCCTAGATGGAGCAGCTTTAGCCAAAACTATGGATGGGGTGAGCCTTGGACAAGGCAAAAGGAGGCAGGGGTGGGAAAGGCTGGGTGATTGCAAGGGGGGCTTGGGAAGGTGGGATGTGAGATGAAGTCCTGAGGGGCACCCTTGACTTTTTCCCACTTTGGAAGGAGACAGATAGCCTGGGAAGTGACTGGAGAGTTTCTGGGGTCAAAGCCAATGGCATCTCATTATGTGTGAGTGGGGACTTCTGGTCTTATCATCCTGAGCACCAAGGGCCATTGGCTGAGGGTGCAGAGGGCAGAGGGACGCAGGCTGGGGACAAAGAGGAGAGGAGAATGAAGCTGGTCACATGGGATTGCTGCTTTCCTAATGGGACGTGAGAGACTACAGTCAGCCTAAGACAGCCCAACAGGAAACAGCAATGGGGGAGACAGACCAGCTGAGCCAAAGCAGGTATAACTGATGAAAGCGGGGTTGTCCTGTGTGGCTCAGGGGCACTTGAGTCAAGCAGGGGCTGAAGGCACTCTTGTCCCTCAGTCTGGAAGGGCAATTGGCAAGTTCACAGATTATCCATCCTCTGGGCTTCAGTTCTGAACACTGGTCACTTACTTGGTTGATAGTGTCTGACCTGACCAGGGGTCAGTGTCTTCATTACAACCGCAGGTTTTGTCTTGATGCTTACTTGATCTCTGATTTTTCATCTGAACCTCAAGGAGCTCAACTAACACGTGGGGGATGGAGATTTTTGCAGAAGGGCCTGGTGGATGGGGTTCTCAGGCCTGGGGTGCCAGAAAGGATGGTTTCTTAAAGGAGAACTGATCATGCCCATGGACCCTGGAACAGACTGGAACCTCCAACACCTGTAATTCTCCTGAGGTCTGAGAAGAAACCATCTCTAGCAGATACCTTGGCATCCATAGGGCATGTGTTACAGCGTTTACTAGCACTGTTTAAGGAAACCAGTTGAAGTATTTTCCAAGTTTAATGTCACAGTACTCTTTCTTCAAAGGAAAAATGATCCCAGACTGCAACATAGAAAACAAATATTGGGTTGGCCAAAAAGGTCATTTGGGTTTTTCCATAACATCTTACAGTAAAACTTGAACAAATTTTTTGGCCAACCCAGTAAAACGGAAACTGGGTGGTATGTCTCTCAGCTGTCTTCCTAGGCCGTTAAGGGGGTCCCTGAGGCTGTGAGGGGGTACTTTTTGAGAGCAACCCTGGGCAGACCAGAGCCCAGCGTGGCCTGAGGCTCCTGTGCGGTTGACTGCCTTTCCTGACCATTAATCGCTACTAAGTGTCATTACTGCTAATAAAATTAACCGACTTTATACTGGACTCCTGGGGCCATCAATCACAGGGTCAATTACACGAAATTAAAAAAAACAAGAAACTGTTGATGGGGGAAAAGGTGTTTGCTGAGCCGAGCTCACAAGGACAGCCCAGGGAGTGTGGTACTCCACAGCTGTCAGGAGGTGGTGATCAGGAATGACACCCTTATTTAGACAAATTGACTCCCAGCCTTGATGTTGTTCTATAGACAGGAGTGTCTCAAGCAAGAATAGTGATGACCACAGGAAGACTCTGGGGCCAGGGACTGAAAAGTTCCCAAAATTCTCCCTCCCATTCTTACTTCTGCTTTTGTCTCTGTGTTTGAGTCACTTTTTCTCTCTCTTTGGATCAGCTTTCTCTTTATATCTCCTGAGTTACAAGCCCAGTCACCCAAAGAAAGAGAGAGGAAGCAACTGTGTGCTCTAAGTCAAATTCCAAATTCCCAGAGAAAGAATGGATTGGCCCAGCTTGGGTCATGTGATCCTCAGTGGTCCAATCAACAGGCCAGAGCAGCAAAGTCACCTGGTATAAAATGGCTAAGAGGGTAACCATGGCGGTAGAAAGACCAGGTAGGCAGCCAGCCTAACAGGTGTCTGCAAGAGTAATTTAAGGGACTTAATAATAAGCACTCAAAATATGGTAGATGTGGAAATTCCCTGGTGGTCCAGGGATAAGGACTCAGCATTTTCACTGCTGGGACCAGCTTTAATCCCTGACTAGAAACTAAAATCCCACAAGCCAGGCAGCACAGCCAAAAAAACCCCTAAACCATGATAGATAATATTGTATAGTAGAATATAAGTTATATATTATATAATATAGGTCTAATGATATAAAAATAATATGCAAATGTCACTTGAGACAAACCTTGAAGGATGTGCAGCCCTGTTGGCCCAAAATTCCCAGCATTCCCTGCTTGTCCTCTTACCTGTCAATCACTACTACAAGGGAGGTCCCAATTTCTGAAACACAAGAACTGCCTGAGCAGAAATTGTCCTTCACATCCACTGCTGGTGTGGGGAGGAAGACATTTGAGGGGCTAGATGGCTGCTGTGCCCTTTGCTCCTGCAGCCCCCCAGGCTGCCTTCCACACTGGAGGCCGGTCAGAGTGGGGCCTCCTGGGCTGGAGTTGATATCAGGTTTTGCTCTGGACCCGCCAAGGGTCGAGCTCTAAGGAGGGTTTCCTGCCAGACTGCAGGGAGGGGTTTGAGTGTAGACCTGGTGGACTGGAAATTTACCCATTTGCCCCCAGATTAATGATTAATGGGTCCCTGCCCTCACCCTGTCTGGGAGGGGAGCCCAGGGCCAGGCTGGGCCAGGAGGAGCCTGATAGCATCTGTCTCTACTCAGGAGTTTCGGAGATATGCTCCACACTGGGTTGGCTGCACCTGATGGATTTGGAATCTACGGGTACTCTCTGGGGGCACTTGGGGCCTGGCCAGGACCCACAGCCTCCCTGGGGGCAGACAGGCAGGGTGTGGCATCCAGCCAGATGTCCTGGCTGGGGCAGGTGGCTCCAAACAGCAGAGCCATGCCCTCGGCTCTGTGGGACGTGGGCTTCTCTGGCCACTCAGGGCTTGGCCACAGGGCTTGCCTTGGCTGGCGGTGTTTGAGCACGGGTGACAAGTGTCACATCCAAGCAGGAGCTTAAGAGCCAGCACCTGCTCCCACCTTTGATCTTTTCCCATGGTTCTAAGGCCAGCATATTCCAGAAAGGGGCTGCATCCTGGTTGCCAGATTGATAGATACGTTCCACCCACACCGAGGGCCACCAGGGTCCAGGAAACAGCAGATAACTTGAACTGGGAGAAACATCTCGTGGATCGCTTCTGGAGGGAGGGAAGGTGAGCTCTATTTGTAGTCCTCACCTTGCTGCTGATCTGCTGTGAAAGGAGGGCTAGTCATCACCTCTTTGTAAAGCCTAAAACCTTTGTTTCCTTATCTGGACAATGGGAAGATTCTGGCCAGGTTAGAGAGTAAAGCATCTTGCAAGGGGAAAGAGTTGAGAAACTCCAGCCAGGGGGAAAGTGAAACAGCAAGTCCAAGACTCTGTGGTTAGTAACTTTTCATACAATCCTCCCAGCAGTGCAGGAGGTGGAGAGGATTACTCTTTCCACTTCCCAGAAGAGAAAAATCAGTCCTTCTGCATGACACAGCTAGGAAGTGCCAGTCAAGCCACTGGAACATGGCAGCCTGACTCAAGCATCCCTGGGCTTCAGATACAGCAGAGTAAGAAGTCAGGGGCTGAGAGCCGGATGGAAATGCAGCTTCTTCATCTGCATCCACCTGTCAGTCCATCCACCCACCCTTCTTCCTGCGTCTCTCCATCCTCCCAATCTTCCATCCATTCGGCTGTTCCCCAAGTATCTGTTGGTAGCAGACATGGAGTGGCCAGATGGTTAAAGATCTATGGGGATTGTGGAGACAAGTTAGGTTGGCCTGGTGTTACTTGGGCAGCTACCTAATGTAAGAGGGAGAGGGATGCCAGGGCCATTGGTCGGACACCTTCTCAGTGGCTACATCCTTCTGCCACCCCCTCTTAGCAACATGGCTCTCCCTTCCTGGAAGCAGCTAATAACTACATGCTGTATTTCCCAAACTGCCCTGATTCTCAATGCTGCCCAGGGAATGTGGTACATGTACAGATTCCCAGGCCCTATTCCAGACCAAGGGAAGCAGAGCTGTTAAGTATAGATCCTAGGCATCTGTATTTTTTTTTTTTCTGAGTTTAAAAGAAAAAAAATTTTTTAAGGTTTTTTTTTTTTGGCCACCTTATGTGGCATGTGGGATCATAGTTTCCTAACCAGGGATTGAACCCATACCCCTGTGTTGGAAGCATGGAGTCTTAGCCCCCGAATCACCAGAAAAGTCCTGGGCATCTGTATTTTAAGTAAGCATGCCATATGGTTTTTCTGATTTGGCAAGTTTGGGAAACAAGGTGGATAAGAAGAGATTTTGGCTTCCAGAAAACTTGAGTTTGAAATCTTGCGCTCACCCTTGTTTTAAGCACCTTGGTTTCCTCCTCTGTAAAATGGGGTCAGCCTCCCTCCCAGAAGGCCAAATAACGCAGCCCCTAAGAAGAGCCCCTTCCCCTCACCTGCCCCCCCATGCTTAGGGATTGTCATCTTTCACCTTCCACCACAACCCCCAAGGGTCACTGGTTTCCCTTTTCTTGCTCCCTTTAGACTGACTGGGCGGGAGGTCCTGACGCCCTTCCCCGGGCTGGGCACCGCTGCCCCAGCACAGGGTGGGGCACACCTGAAGCAGTGCGACCTCCTCAAGTTGTCCCGCCGGCAGAAGCAGCTCTGTCGGCGGGAGCCAGGCCTGGCTGAGACCCTGCAGGAAGCCGCGCACCTCAGCCTGCTCGAGTGCCAGTTTCAATTCCGGCATGAGCGCTGGAACTGCAGCCTGGAGGGGAGGACGGGGCTGCTCAAGAGAGGTAGGGAGAAGAGTGGGGAGGAGGGTGAGAAGGAGCCCGGGGAGGAGAACTGGGAGGAGGAGGCTTGGAGCAGGAGGGTGGGGGGCAGAACCGAGAGGAGGAGGGCTGCCTTTCCCACTCCCCAGGCCCCTGTCCTCAGTCCACGATGCTTTTATGAACCCAGCTCAGAAATAGGTTGGTCCAACTTGCTCACGCGTCACCTTGGAGTCAAGATCAGTGGTTTAGCCTAGCTTTGGCTCTCACCAGGCGCCTAAGTCACTTTTCTCTGCATCTGTGTTTTCATCTGTTCAGTAGAAGAAGCAGCCCCTGTCCTGCCACCCTGAGAACCTGGGCACACACCCCGCAGGGAACAGGAAGCTCCATGTAGACAGCAACTTGCAGCCTGAGTTTAAGGGGTGGGCAACAGGGCAAGTGCCCTGAACTGTGTCCTCGGGGTCACACGCCCCTCGTCCTGTTCACCGCAGCAGCCCCTCCCTCCAGCCCGTCTATCCTCAGAGGGCAGCTCACAGCCCTTGAGCCCACTCTCCTCCTCCCTCCCGACCCCACCCCCCGGCCCGGCCCAGGTTTCAAGGAGACGGCCTTCCTGTATGCGGTGTCCGCGGCCGCCCTCACGCACACTCTGGCCCGGGCCTGCAGCGCTGGCCGCATGGAGCGCTGCACCTGTGATGACTCCCCGGGCCTTGAGAGCCGGCAAGCCTGGCAGTGGGGCGTGTGTGGTGACAACCTCAAGTATAGCACCAAGTTCCTGAACAACTTCCTGGGGCCCAAGAGAGGAAGCAAAGACCTGCGGGCACGGGCAGACGCCCACAACACCCACGTGGGCATCAAGGTGAGTGCCTCGCTGGGTGCAGAGCTGGGGAGCTGGGTCTCTAGGAGTCCAGTACCCACCCTACCCCCCCCCTACCCCC
>SJYA01002495.1:1149331-1177458 GCA_006410615.1 Neotragus moschatus | reverse complement strand
CCCCCGCCACAGGACACACACAGAGGTGGTCCAGGATGAACCTCATCCTTTCAACCAGTGTTCCTTGGGCATCTACTCTGGACTGTTGTCAAGTACCAGGCAGCGGGGGAGAGTCCTGGGCATCTTAGGTTGATGGGCAGCAGGTGGGAGCCTGGCTTGGTGAGGCAGGAACGTGTTTGGAGAAGGCTCTCCATTCCAAACACTGCCCTTTCTGGAGGCCCTAGGAGCCAATGCTGTTTGAAAACTGATCTGGTACAACCCCTGACCCTCCTCCATTTTACAGATGGGAAGACAGAAAAGGCCCAGAGAAGGGAAGGGACTTAGCTGAGGTCACACAGCAGTGGAAAGACTGGAGGGTAAAAGGTATCCAGGTCTTTTGGGACCGGGAAGCTGGGAGAAGCTCAGGCTCTATTTCTTTACGAGAGTGAGTTCTGTGTCCTGTGTTCTCATCACTGAGTTGGTGTAAACCAGGGCTGCTGTGTTCAGTTGTGCGAGCTGTGTGCTCCACAGGAACTCTGGGCCAGGGGAGGTGCTGGGGGTGAGATCCAGCCCCCGCTGCTCTCACCAAAGTGTGAGGACCGTCTCTGCCCAGGAGAAGGGGCTCCTAGAGCTAGTTTGCACTAATGTGCCACATGGGCCAGCTTGAGTTTTAGCTGCCCACCTCATGTGGACCTCCCCTGTCTCTCTCCCATCCTCCTGCGGCTCCCGGCCACAGTTGGTGCTCCGGGGGCTGCAGCCTGGAGGCCCCTGACCACGCCTCCCTCCTGCCTCTCCTCGCAGGCCGTGAAGAGTGGCCTCCGGACCACGTGTAAGTGCCACGGCGTGTCTGGCTCCTGTGCCGTGCGCACCTGCTGGAAGCAGCTGTCCCCATTCCGCGAGACAGGCCAGGTGCTGAAGCTGCGCTACGACTCAGCCGTCAAGGTGTCCAGTGCCACCAATGAGGCCTTGGGCCGCCTGGAGTTGTGGGCACCGGCCAGACCAGGCAGCCCCACCAAGGGCCCAGCGCCACGGCCTGGGGACCTGGTCTACATGGAGGACTCCCCCAGTTTCTGCCGGCCCAGCAAGTACTCGCCGGGCACAGGGGGCAGGGTGTGCTCCCGCGAGGCCAGCTGCAGCAGCCTGTGCTGCGGGCGGGGCTACGACACGCAGAGCCGCCTGGCGGCCTTCTCCTGCCACTGCCGGGTGCAGTGGTGCTGCTACGTGGAGTGCCAGCAGTGTGTGCGGGAGGAGCTTGTATACACCTGTAAGCACTAGGCCCACTGCCCAGTGTGCCAGCCGGGCGCTGCCAGGACCTCCCGTGGCACTAGGCCACCTCCAGGCCACCCAGCTGTCCAGCTGCTCCCCCCCACCGTGCTCCCGCCAACCTGGGCAGGAGCACGTGTCATGCGCATGATCAGCCACGTGTGTGCCAGCACACTCATGCGCCTTTCCCCACTGGCTCCCATCAGTCTTCCCTTCTCTCAGCTCTCAGCAAGGAGAGCCCCGCCCCTGAACCTGAGGATCCCCAGCCTGGTTGAGCACTTGGAGCAGGAGGGCAGAGTGGAAAGGATGTAGAGGGAACTAAGGGAGGAGGGCAAGACTGAGGTTTTAGAGAGGAGAGAGAGTACATCTCGCCATCACGAACCCTGGGATTATGGCCCAAAGCCAGCCAGAGGTTGGGAGGTGAACTTCTGGGCCAAGAAGGCCCAGGGAGGCAGGGTCTGCTGGAAGCTAAGGCTGGAGTCTGGCTGGGATGGGTCAGGTCAGCCCTCAGGCCTCACCCAGGTGATAGTCAACCCCGGGGGTCATACACCTTCATTTCCCCACCCTGGAGCTTTGTTGTGCCAGAAAGGGGAGGAAAGGCCAGGTGGTAGGAGCCATTGGTCTGGAGAAAGGAAAGCAGGAGTCAAATATGTGCCCTGGATCCTTGTGAGTTGGTTTTTAAAGTATGCCTCCACCAGCCCTCATTCTCACCTTGAGAGCTGAGTAATCCACGCCCAACCGGCACTGCTCAGTAAAAACACCAGTGGACACGATCCCAGTAGAAGAGCCAGTCCCCAGGGTGAGGCTCAGATAGTACACTGAGGTTGCCCAGGGAGACAGAGACCCCCTCGGTTTCTCAGCCCTCGCCCGTGAGCCCACTTGGGTCAACGCCCTGTGGCCGGGGTCACCCTGTGTGGTGAGGCCCTGCACAGCTGCCACTCATGATATACGAGTGTTGGTTATGAGTTTTGATTCAGTTACATTTCTACTTCTACAGCTACTCATCTAGTTAAGGCTTTTGCTTGGACAGGAGTTTGAACAATGGAAGTGTTTGCTAAGCTGGGCTCTTTGGGGGCCCCTTTCATTTACTAAGGGCCCCCCACCTAGGCTCTTACCTGAGGAAGAGAAGTGGCTGCTAATTCCTTCTGATACTGTGGACATTTCCACGCTACCTACTAAGGCCCTGGGAGGGAGGCGAGAGGAGCTGGTACTACCCACGGGTACACACAGGCCTCCCCACTCCGACATGCAGGCACGCCCCTGGGACCTGCCAGGCTGGGGGCTCTCATTCAGCGGCATACACCTCTCTGGATCAGAATGCAGACCTGGCAGGGGTCACTTCGCTGGAAGCTGTGTGCTTTCCCAGAGCAGGGCCCTATGCCAGCCGGGAGGAAGTGACCTCCTTCGGGACGCCCTTGGCTGCTCTGCTGGCCCTGCCGCACCCTCTGTCAGCTTCCTTTCTCCCTGAACCCAGAGTTGCTGACCCTTTGCCGGGACAGGAAACTTCGGAATCAGCCAAGTGCTGAGAAACCGTCTGTGCAAGCCCCAGGAAGCAGCCCCTGGGGGCTCCCTGTGATCTCCGAGGGCAAGGAGACCCTGCCCTGTCTTCGGTGGATCATGCAGCCTCCTGAGGGATGCTGGAAGGATCTTTGGCTGCAGAGGCTCTGATGAGAAGCCCTACTGACCTGAGATCCCTCCCGAGAGTGACTTTGCTGACCCAAGCAGCAGGCCCACATCTTGGCAGGAAGAGAAGAAGGAGAAAGGGCTGTCTCCCCAGTTCCCTCCACACCCCCACTGCGTGAAGACTTTCTGTCTGCCTGCCCAGTCCATCCTTCTCCTCTGAGACCCCAGCTCTGCCTCCACCGTGGCTCAGCCCCAGGCATGAGGCAGCAGGAAGAGGGGGCCTGATCCTCCGACATGCCATTCGCACCCCAGGTCCACCGCCAGCAGTGCAGGGGCGGCAGGAAGATAAAGAGTGGATAGACTCTGAGGGACTGAGGCTGCAGCTGGCCAGTAACACTGACCAAGCCGAGGATGCTGTGGCTCAGAGCCCCTCAGCCTCTCAGGTCCTCGTTGTCCAGCTGTCTCTCCTCTCCTCCTTCCCTGCTCCCACTCCTTTCTCTTCCAATTGCCCCTAAAGGTCCATCTCAGCCCAACTGGGGCCCCTGGGACCAGTGGCCACGGACCACTCATTCTATAGCATTAAGGGAAACATTCACAGGGTATTTTTTGTCTACCTCGCATATATATAGAGTTTTTAGGGCAAGAGAAAATAATTTATATAGCTCAGATATATATGAGAGAATATTTATGTTATTTATATAGTTTCTATATTTTATGGGCAGCATCTGTGGGGGCTGTGTATTCTGCTGGAAGCCTGTGTATATCTGGGGGCAATACAGCTGGCGTGATGGGGGTCCCCACGAACTGGACACCAGGTGGCCAGGGAAGAGATCTGCTGGACTCCATGTCCCTTGGCTGGCTCTGTCCTGGAGCTGGTGAGCAGCATCTTCTCTGAGCATGAACTCCGATGGGCTTCATCCGATCCTCCTTGTGAAGTCGTTGTAAATTCTCAGCTCTTCCAGGTCCCAGGCCCCTTCTTCTGCTCTGGAGAAACTGTCCTGCTTATGATAATAATGATAACAAGGGTGACCACACTTGGCATGTGTAAAGCACTTTTGATCTCCGGAATGACTTTGGTCCCTCTAGTCTCCCTCAGTTCCCCATTTTGCATATGCCGCTGAGAGATGGAGGGCTGTGCTCAAAGTCACACTGAAGAGGTCCTTTCACTGAATATTTCGTGGGCCAAGTGACGGGAGCTGATCTGTCCTGGACCTGGGAGCCCCCAAAGTCTGGATACACCTGGAGCCCAAGAACCCAGGGAAGTGGCTGCTCCCCCAGGCTTGTGTGACCCTGCCTCTTGGATCTGGACAGCATGCCAGCATTTTCTGTCTCAGGGGTTGGGACTGCCTGAGGGGCCTGGAGAGTTGAGGACCCCATGGAGGCTACTCCAGGGGCTCCACCGGGCCCTCCCTCCCTTTGCCCACACCACCTGAGAGAGTTTGGCTGTACTGAGGGCCCTTCCCAGCCCAAAGATGGGTTTTATTTGTTCCTGCTTGTGTTTTTCTTTTCTTTTTTTTTGGTCACGCTGCACAACTTTGGGATTTTAGTTCCCCCAACAGGGATTGAACCCTTGCCCCTGCTCTGGAAGCACAGAGTCTTAGCCACTGGACTGCCAGGGAAGTCCCTGTGTTTTACCTTTACAAATGATTTGTTTTCCTTTGGATTTCTGGCTTCTTTTGTAAAACCAGCTGCACTGGATGCTGGTCCTTCATTCCCACCCTGCCCACAGTCAACTGGAGAGAGGGAGCCCATTAGACAGATACATGGGGCTCCCTAGTTTGCCAAGTACACCTCAGCACACACACCTCACTCATGCATCTTGCTGGCTCTGTGGGCACATCATGTCTGTCCCTGGTTCGGATAAACCCAGCTCCTCTGGTGTCCTCTGCTGGCCAACAGACAGACAGACAGACAGACCAGCCCTGAAGATTACTTCTTGCTTCCCCGAATTTCCTTTCTCAACAGTCATGAACTTTGAATGCTTTACGTCTCAGCACATTTGAGAACCACAGTGGGATCCATCATGTATCGACCACCCCGTTCTGTCCATCCAGGCAGTCAATGGTGGTTCAGGGAGCTCCCATTGAGCGCCAAGCACCATCTGGGGTGCTGGGGTGTAAGGGAAGGAGATGAAGTACCTGCCTTGCGGGGCTGCCCCTCTAGTGAGAGAGACAATAAATCAATAAACCACATGTCAGCTCTTGGTACCTATTTTGTTTCACTTTATAGCAATGACCTTGGGTATTGGATATGATCACCCCCATCTCATGGTCAAGGTAACAGAGGCTATGAGGGGTGAAGGCTCCTAATGACAAGCAATGGCGTCAGGATTAGAACACAGAGTGCATGAACGCCAAAGGATGGGTTCTTTTGTAAAAAATGTTTACTTTGCATTGAGGCATAGCCGATTAGCAATGTTGTGATAGTTTCAGGTAAACAGCAAAAGGACTCAGACACACATATGTGTGCAAAGTATGACTTCTTGCCTCCGCTTGGAAGGAGGGAGCAGAGAGATGGATTGTCCCATTGTATGGATCCTGGGTCAGCCGAGGCCCAGAGGAAGGAGGTGACCCACCAAAGGTTATACACCAAGTAGGACCAGGCCAGAGCCCGGGTGCCCTCCTGGAGATGACAAGTATTTCTAGGGCCCACAGCCTGTGGCCAGCCCTGCAGGGTGGGGTGGGGGCAAGTTAAGGCAGAGCAGGAGACTTCAGGGCCTTGTGGTCCTGTAAGAGACACAGGCACTCGGCCGTGCAATGGTTTCCGTCACTGACACGTTGGCCTCAAGTCCCTCTCTGGCCACCGCCTTCCCAGCATGCTTTGGGATGTGCAAATGTGTGTCTTCCACCAGCTGCTGCTGGAGGTCTGATGGGAGAGGAGGCCCCTTTCAGAACAAAGGGCAGCAGAGAAGGCTTGGCCCTGCCTGCCCTGGCTCTTCAGCCTTCTGGGATCCACACGGGGTCCCTGGGGAGGGAAGCAGAGTGAGGTCCACACCCCTGCCTGTCTTAACCTGCTCCTGCTCCCTTGTGTTCTTAGGCCCAGAGTAGTGACAGGCATGTCCGCACCCACAGCAGCAGGCTCCAGCCCACCAAAGGATTTCTCACCTGTTTCCTCACTTGAGCCTCACGAGGCAGGCACCTTTCTTCCCTTTTTACAGAGAGGGAATCTGAGGCACAAAATGGTTAAGTGACTCACTGCAGACCCAGGTCTTGGCCTCTAAACCCTTTCTTCTGTCTACCCTATATGCTTTCAGCCACTTCCCTCTCATATCAGAGCCTTTCACTTCTCTAGCCCCCAAACCAGCTCCCAAACAGGCCCTCGGGCCCCTCCACCCTTAGCGGCTCAGGGCCACTACTTTCCCTGGGGATCAGGACTTGCAGAGTCAATCATCAGGTGGGTAGACCCCCTTTTAAAAGCATTTGGCCGTATTTTCTCTCTTTCTAGTTAAATACATACATAAATAAATATATAAATACATGTATATTTATTTTGTTGATCCACATGTGAGGACACTGTAGACACCAAGGCATTTAAATACTTTATCACATGTTCTCCAAAAGAACAACAAGGCCATAGTCACATCGGAGAGATTTAACACTGACACAAGATTGTCTAATACATAATCCCCATTCAAATTTCTCCAGTTGCCCCTCAAAATATCCTTCATAGCTTTTTTCCCTTGGTCCAAGATCCACTCAAGAATTAGGTATTGAATTTTGTTGCCATGCCTCTCTAGCCCCCTCTCTTCTAGAATAGTCTCCTTGCCTGCTTTGCTTTCGCAATATTGATATTTTCAAGAGTCCAGGCGGGGTGTCTTGAAGAATGCCTCTCAACTGAGAGCTGTCTGTTTCCTTATAACTGGATTCTGATTAAACGTTTTGGCAAGAAGTCAGCTTGGTGGTGTGCGCCCTTCTCCGGGAGTGCTGTCGGGAGCCGTGGTTTGTCAGCTTTGCTTGCGGTGCTCAGTTCCATCACTTGGTTAAGGTGGTTTCCTCCAGCTCTCTCCCATATAAAGTTACCTTTTCCTTTTGCGGATCATGACCCATCTGTGGGAGTTGATACTTGAAGATTCTGAGACCATCTTGTTTCCCAGCAACATTTTACCCAATAGTTTCAGCATCTATTGGTGATGATCCCTGCCCAAATCAATTGCAAGTGAAGATTTTTTTTAATTCTATCATCCCTTATGTATTTTTTAGTTGGCATTCTTCATAAAGTAGAGCTTCTCCACTCTGCATGGTGAGAAGTGATACCCCCATTTTACAGATGAGGAAACTGAGGTTGGGGAGCTCAAGACATTCACTGCGTGAGTGGCAGAGCTGGAGTTCAAACTCAGGCCTTTGACATGCCTGAGTGCATACCCTTTGCCTTCTATAATCTTCTCCAGTCCTGAGTTTCTTCTCTAATGACAGCTCTGAGCACATGGTAAGAAGCCATGCCTTTTCCTGGTGGAATTCCTGTAGCAAGTGGGGAAGATGTTTAGAGCAGTGTTGGTGGGGAGTCAGGGAGGGAGATTTTCTCTCCTGAAATCATGAGACAGCCTTGTGCCAGCTTCCCCAATCTGCTTCCCACCCTAGAGGCTCTGGAGTGCCTCAGCCTCCCTCTTTGCTGCCCCTGAGGGCCCCTCACCCCTGCCAACCCCATTCCATCCTTGCTTGGTCCCCAGAGCTATGGGACATGACTGTGGTGACCCCAAGTCCAGGAGGTGACCCCCTCAGATGGGCCCAAGGTTGAGGACTCTGCCCCCTGACTCCTAAAGACAGGTGGAATGATCCCCTAGGTCCTATTTCCGTTGGGGAAATAGGGTCACTATCTGGCCAGCAAGCATATCACGCCTATGCTTTGCTCTAGAAAGGTCAGAGGGATGACCTATGATTGGAATGGGGACACTGGAGGAAGAGTGGCAACGGGGTCCCCTGCCTACCCGGACCCCTCCCTTTCCTTTCCCGCTCTTTACTTATATACCTCACACCTGGTCCCTTCATGGAATCGCTTGCTCAGCAAACACTGACTGGCTGCCTACAGTGTACCAGGCATGTGCTGAGGCGCTGTGATGCCAAGACTCCCTCCCAGCCTTCAGGGAGCTGCAGATCAGGAGACAGACAAGGAGAAAGATCCCTGGAGATTAAGCACTGTGAGAGGTGCCTGATTGCACTGAAACTCTAGTGTCATCTCCGCAGATCATCCATTTAACTGATATAGCAACCCTAGGGGTGCATACAACAGTGATCTCATTTTATTTTTATTTATTGGGTTGTGTCGGGTCTTAGTTGCGGCACGTGGGATGTTGATTGCGTCATGCAGGATCTTTCGTGGCAGCCCACAGACTCTCTAGTTGTGTTGCATGGGCTCAGTAGTTCTGCCATGCAGGCTTGGTTGCTCCAAGGCAGGTGGGATCTTAGTTCTCTGACCAGGGATCGAACCTGAGTCCCCTGTATTAGAAGGCATATTCTTAACCACTGGGCCACCAGGAAAGTCCCCATGAACTCATTTTATAGAGGAGGAAGCCAAAGCTCAGAGAGGCTCCCCATCATGCTCAAAGCCTTACAGTAAATAGCAGGGCTGGAAATGAAACACCTTCATCAGGTATATTTTCCCACCATATAGGGCGTGACGTGCAAAGGCCTGGGCACCAGGGAGAAGGTGGCATCGGGGAATTGCCAGGATCCAGAGTGCCCGGTGGCGTCTTCCTCCCTCTCCCTTGGGCCTCCTGTCTTTCATGTTCCTCCCCTTCCCGCTCCCTCTCTCTCCTCCCTGCATACCTGCAGAGCACAGGCTCACTGCCTCTTGGGTGTCTTATCCCCTCTACTCCCATCCGTCGTCCTCGAGTCCCCAGGGGCTGTGGGGCCCACATTCCTCTCTGGCTCTCTCGGGGCCATTAGTGTGTTTACGCTGGACCGGGTCCCAGGGGAGCTGAGCCTGGACTCACCCGCCCCGCCCCCACCACAGAGGAGAGTGGACACTGGCGAAGCTATAGCTCGTCACAGCCGCAGGAGAACTGACCCAGGGTCCGAATTCCTGCCCCCCTGTCCGAACAAGTCCAGGGCGGCCACAGGTAGCCCCTGGGGTCCCCGCACCCCTTCCCGCACAGCCCCTCCCCTGGCTGACAGGTCCTAATCTCAGCTGTCTTCGTGCAGCCAGCCCTCCAAGCCCAGGGTCACCTGACGCCGACACATTTTAATTCAGAAGCTGATTTCTGCTTGTTGGCAACATGTCATTTCTGAAATTGCTTTCTCTGCCCAGAGGCAGGAGATGTCAGAGCCGCGCAGGTGTTACAGCGGTGCCGCCTCCACCCCGCACCCAACCCCCCAAGTTCAGGAAGGATTAAGGGGCGTGGGGGGGGGCACACATTAGATCCTCAAGCTCTGCTTCTCATATTTCCCCGAGGGCTGGTGGAGGGGTGGGGGGCCTGTGACGGGGGATGATGGGAATAGCCTCTGCTTTCCTCTCTGCCCAAAGACAGAGGCCCAGATGTGGAAGAACAAAGTTGAAGTGGCTGCTGATCCTGGCTATACATCAACAGTGGGTCATTTTGAGTGTGTTCTCAAAAGAGGCCAGGCACTCTTCAAAGTGACTCTCATGCACTGTCATATTTAAGTCTCATGACAGCCCTCCAAGTCGGTGTCATCCCTGCATTACGGCTGAGAGAACGGAGGCTCAGAGAGGTTAGATCACCTCCCTGAGGTCACACGGCAAGTATATAGCAGTGCTTAGGCTCAAACCTGGTGAGGGTGACAACCCGCCTGGGACTTAGAGGTCTGGGAAGAAATGGGCCACAGAGCTGGGGAGGACTTGGGAGCTGGTTTTTTCTTTTGCTTGTTTCATGGCTTGACCTAGATATCTTCAGTGAAATGTGCCTGCTTCCTAACTTCCCCACTCCTGCCTCCCACCCAACAGTTATTTCTCCTTTTTTTTTTTTTTTTTTTTACATTTTCTTAGCGTTTTGCCTACACTTGTATCTTGAATAGCAATTATCACAATGTGGGCACCCTTCATTTTATTGGATGAGTGAGTGAACAGATGAACAAATGAAGGTTTGAATCTTGCACTCTGTACTGTTCCCCCATTTCACTTTCCCTCTGCAGCAGCAGGCTTCCTGGCACCATGTGCCTCCCTGATACATTGACTCTTCACTAGCCAAGTTCCCTGCCTTTTCCTCTCCTCCTTTTCCTTCCCCTCATTCCCTCTTGCCTCCCCTCCCCAATCCTTGGACTTCCTGGCTGCCTCAACCACCAGGAACAAGGCCAAGCTGATCCAGATGGAAAGCCACCTGCCGGTCCCGGGGTAAACATGGTGCCGGGGCCTCCCCCAGGTGGTCCTCAGGCTCCACTCCACCTGCTTCCCCAGGATCAATTTCTCCTTCCTGTTTCTCCCTCCAGCTCTTTGGAGACCGGTAGCTGTGGGTGCGTGACCCTTGACCTGGGCCAGAGCTAGGCACATGGGCAGATCGGCTGGTCCTGACCCACGTCGTGCATTTGTTGTCTTGGTATCAAATACTAGTTTTAATCAAAAGGCTTTCACAGGACTTCCCTGGTGGTGCAGGGGACACAAGTCCATCAGCCAATGCAGGGAATGTGGGTCTGATCCCTCGTCCGGGGAGTATCCCATATGCCGTGGGGTCCCTAAGCCTGTGCGCCACAACTACCGAGCCCTCAGTCTAGAGCCCATGAGCTGCAACTGCTGAACCTGCACACCCTAGAGCCTGTGCTCTGCAGCAAGAGAAGCCACAGCACTGAGAAGCCCCCTCACTGCAACAGAGTAGCCCCTGCTCGCAACAACTAGAGAAAGGACTCATACAACGAAGACCCAGCGCAGCCTCCCAAAATAAATAAATAAATATTTTAAAAAGGTTTTTACAGCTATCCTTTCATTTAATGTTGGCACAAAGCAGCATCAGCCATAAGGGGTAAAAATAGAAACGATATCAAAAATCCGTAGAACTTCAGACCTAATGGGCCCTTTCCCATTTTACAGATGAGGAGGCTGAGGCCCACGGTGAGCAGCGCAGCAATAACATCCTGCGGTTATAACACTGGGGCCAGCATTGGGCAGGATCAGGGAGAATTCTGAAGTGTGATGACCTGCTGTTTCCTGAAACGTGGTTCTTTGTTTTGTGAAATTTATTGAGGGGTTTTAGTTCTGTTCCAATTTAAAAATTAAACTTAAAAATGAAATCATTTCACAGAGGATGGTCAAATATCCAGGAAGGGATAGGTGGTCTTTATAAATCAGATAAGCAAAGGATTCCCTCAGGGTTCACTGGTTAAGACTCCACATTCTCACTGCGGAGGGCCTGGGTTCAATCCCCGGTCAGAGAACCAAAATCCTATAAGCCGTGTGGCATGGCCAGGGGAAAAAAAAGTCAGATAAACAGAGTCTTTGGGTAAGCACTGCCGTGGGAGTTAGAGCCAAACAGCCAAGTTAACTTTCTTCTCGAAGTCTCATTCATGAAAACAAAACAAAAAAATCTCTCTATTGATATCTCTTGAAGAGAGACAGAGAGATTACATACATAGAACTTCTACTATATGCCAGGCACTGTGCCAGGCCCTGGGGATGAAGCAGTTAACAGGGCAGGCCCAGTTCCTAAAGCAGGAAGACAGATAAACAAGTCATCACTATTTGGTGTGACGAAGTCGACAGCCCTGGGCCCCAGGCGCCTGAACTCAGTGGTGGGGAAACGGGTAGGAGAGCAGGAGGACTTTTCCTCCGCATCCCTTGTTGTGTCTTTTGGATTCTGAGTCATGTGAATGCATCGCTTACCCCCTAAATGAGTAAAATTTAAAATGGAATAAAAATTAAGTGTGATGAGGGTTAACAAGGGGTAAGTACAGGCTGCTTGGAACCGTGTCAGTGATGAGAGCAGACCTGTTGAGGGGAATTGAGATGAGACTCTGCAGATGAGTGATAGCCCAGCTTCAGCCTGAAGCTTCGTGGGGTCTTGGCCAAACGAGGGTTTAGGGGGATGGGGGGATGCAGGTGTCAGCAGAAATGTTACGGCATGGGGTGATAAAACCAACCTTGCAGGGTCATCGGGAGCGTTACAGGGTGTCTCTAGAAAGTGCTTGGCACACAGGATGTGTTTGCTGTACAGTAGCCACTGCTTTTGTTTAATTTTATTTATTTACACCTGTGCTGGGTCTTTGTTGCTACACGGGCTTTTCTGTAGTGTGGCAAGCAGAGGCGATCCTCTCGTTGCTGCAGGAGGGCTTCTTATTGCAGTGGCTCTGCTTGTTGCAAAGCACAGGCACTCAGGCTTCAGTGGTTGCGGCTCCCGGGCTCTAGAGCAGGAACTCAGTAGCTGTGCCACACGGGCCCAGGTGCTCTGCAGCATGTGGGGTCTTCCCGGACTAAGGATGGAACCCGTGTCTCCTGCATTGGCAGGCAGATTCTTAATCACTGGACCACCAGGGAAACCCACCACTGCTGTTATTATTCCCCAATTATATTCACTACCATTGGCAGGGGCTAGGGAGAAGGGGCCCTCGTGCTGCCATTGACTCTGATACACCCCTGGGTGTCTGGGGGTCTCCTGGCAACAGGAACTAGGTACTGCTGCAGTGTGGTTTGGTTTATGAGGATCCAGCCCCAGGGGCAGAAAGCCCAGAGAAGGGCTGAGTTCAGGGTGCCGTGTTTGTGGGGAGCCCATGGCTCTTCTAGAATCTGCTCCTCCTCAGACACAACGCCAAAACCAATCTGAGCTGTCTGATCAGGGTACAGTTGCCCAGGTTGTTTCACCTCACTTCACAGACCAGGAGACCTTCCCAAGCTGGGAAGAGAAAGGACTCTGTCCCCTCCCAGCCACAGGCCCAAGGCGGTACAAAGCATAGCAATTCGAACCAGTGCTGAGCATGAACGACGCACAAATGAACTCCTCATCCTTATAAACACCCTCCCAGGAGCGAGGTGCTACAATCACTGTCCCCATTTCACAGATGAGGACACTGAGGTGTACACGGGTTAAGGAACCTTCATGAGGTCACAAGATCAGAGTTTGACACTGCCTCCCCCCAGGCAGCCTCTTAGCCACATGCTAGCCCCAAAGCAGAGCCCCCACCACCTCAAATGTTCTCTGTTCGCCTGCTTAGGTCTCCCCTGCAACAGGAAGGAAACCATTTCCTCCATCTCAGGAGAGCTCACTAAGCATAACCGAAAACCTTCTCTGTGTAAGGACATAGAACCCATGATGACATCGATAAAATTGTGAACACCTGATTTCCAGGGAGGTCAGATGCTCAGGAGGTGCCCCCATCAAGATGCAGGGTGGGGCGGGGGTCCCTGAGGCGTGGGATGGCCGAAGCCCACCAGGGAGTGCTTCCCTCAGGAGGGGCTCAGCATGTCTCCACTGGCTGGGGGCCAGAGAGGAGCCACCTGGACCCTAGGGCAGCCATGCTGCTTACCATGTCTCCTCTCTCCTCTGTAGAAGGTGGGAGTTAGAGCTTTTATTTTTTTTTGGTTGCACCTCCAGGGCATGTGGGATCTAAGTTGCCTGACCAGGGATCAAACCTGTATCCTCTGAAGTGGAATCACAGAGTCTTAACCACTGGACTGCCAGGGATGTCCCAAGTGGGAGTCCTGTCTTAGCGTACCATTTTATCATGGCTTCAACAGATGTTACTGGCCATGGCTTCCAGCTCCTGGTGGACTACATGAACCTCTGACCTTCAGCCCCTAAGGGCTCCTGAAGACCTCTGATCTCTGTGTTCCTGCTCCTTCCTCTCCCTGTACTCCCTCGGCCCCCATTATTCATGCTCGAGGTGTGGTTATGAGCACATATCCTTTCCAGACCCTGCACAGGGGGCCCCACACAGCCTAGTACGTGGTAGCTGCATGCTGACTCCTGAGGTAGGTCTTTGACTTCTGACCTTTAAACGGAAGAAGATGGCCTCTGTGAGCAGCCAGACCCTAGCCTTGTAGGTAGGATGGGTGTTCTTTATCGATGGGCTTTTCTGTTACATAATTTCTCCATCAGCTGTACAACGGGGTAGTAATAGTGACACCTTACCTACACCGTGAGGATGATATTCATTAATACGAGAGCTTAGAACAGAATCTGGGCTGTCGCAGCTCCAAAGAAGCATTAGCTGCTACTACTACTATTATTATCATTTATGTTGTAAGACTCTGTCCCCCAGATTCCTGGGCAGCCCCTCTCGCGCCACGTCAGTCAGCCGCACCAGTCTCCCTCCCTGAAGCCCTGCCTGTGGCTGCTGTTGTCTCTGTCCTCCGTTCCTCCTCCTCCTCTCTCCCCTTCCCTCCTTGCTGTCCTGGCTCCTGCAGCCCTGGGCTGGCTAATCACGCTACTGTCAATTCAGATTAGAGCCCATTACGTTCCTTCATCTCAGCTTAACATTTTTGTGGTTTCCCAGCTCTGCCCAAAATGCTCCACGAGGGGCAAGGGCTGCCCAGCTGGAGGAAGCTTTGGGAGGAAGAATGCGAGTCTGTGAGTTCCCCAGGTGGGTTTTCCAGGATTCCTGCCTGTCAGAGGTTGCAGCTGGAGTTGGGAGGGGCGGGACACCAGGAGGAGTGGTCCCTCTTGGGCTGTGCTCCAGACTTCAGGGAACTGGAGGTCTTAGAATCTCAGCCTCCTTGCTCTGGTGTAGACTCCCAGCCCAGTGTCCTATGATGGATGGAACCACACTGAGGACTGTGTCTTGGTTTCTCAGTCTGAGAAGAGTCCCAGAGTCGTGGAATTCTGTGCCTGGAAGGCTCCCAGCAGAGCCACCAGTCCTAGCACTTGTGTTGGGGTCCAGCTTCTTCAGCTACAGGTGTGGCTTCTCTGCTCAGTTCAGTTCAGTCGCTCAGTCGTGTCCGACTCTTTGTGACCTCATGGACTGCAGCATGCCAGGCCTCCCTGTCCTTCACCATCTCCCGGAGCTTGCTCAAACTCATGTCCACTGAATCAGTGATACCATCCAACTATCTCATCCTCTGTTGTCCCCTTCTCCTCCCGCCTTCTATCTTTCCCAGCATCAGAATATTTTCCAAGGAGTCAGTTCTTTGCATCAGGTGGCCAAAGTATTGGAGTTTCAGCTTCAGTATCAGTCCTTCCAATGAGCATTCAGGACTGATTTCCTTTAGGATTGACTAGTTTTATCTCCTTGCAGTTCAAGGAACTCTCAAAAGTCTTCTCCAACACCACAGTTCAAAAGCATCAATTCTTCAGCACTCAGCTTTCTTTATAGTCCAATTCTCAAATCCATACGTGACTACTGGAAAAACCACAGCTTTGACTAGATGGACCTTTGTTGGCAAAGTAATGTCTCTGCTTTTTAATATGCTGTCTAGGTTGGTTATAGCTTTTCTTCCAAGGGGCAAGCGTCTATTAATTTCATGGCTACAGTCACCATCTGCAGTGATTTGGAGAAGGGAATGGCAAATCACTTCAGTATTCTTGCCTTGAGAGTGCCATGAACAGTATGAAAAGGCTTCTCTGCTCAGAACTCCTCAAACCTCACCCACAAGCCTGCCTTTCTCAGGCCCAAGCTCTGGGGACCTCCCCAGCCCCAGGGAGCCCCGGTGAATCTGGGAGAAGCTCCCAGAAAGAGACAAAAGTGGGAGCAGAGGAATGGGAGGGGGCTGAGCTTGAGGAGGTAGCTGATCGTGAGGTGGGAAAGAAGACAAATGACCCCTTTAATGAGCACTTTCAGTGTTGGCGGTGTGCCGGGCCTCTGCAGGCTGCGTCTTACTTCCCGAAACTGCCCCCTGGTGTAGACACCACTGCCACCGCTGTATAGGTAAGGAAACTGAGGCAGAGATGGGAAGTGACCTGCTGAGCGTCACACAGCTAGAAGGGGGAAGCAGGATGGGAGTTCAAGTTGCTTGGTCTCCACCACAGAGCATGAAGAAAGGAGAGACAGGAGACCCTCCAATAATAGCTCACAGCGTGCACAGGGATTTGTCACCCCAGTTTGCAGATGAGGAGCCCAAGGCTCAGAGAGGTGAAGACCACCTTGCTGAGGTCACAGGTGGAAGGTGACTGATCCAGAACTCAGTACAAGGTCTTCGGTGTCTGGGTATGCAGGGTAGGGACACTGCACCCTGATCTCCCCACCCTCTGTAGAGTTCCCAGGTGTACTGCCCAAGAGCTGAGATGTTTCCCACGGGTACCCAACAGGGGCAGGATCTCATCTGGGCTCCTCAAATCTTCTGCCCCAGTCCGTCAGTTCAGTCAAGAGGATGTCAGTTTGCCTGTAGAGAACGCCAGTGGGAAATTGCCAGGAAATGTTTCTCTTTCCACCTGGCCCAACAGCTTTCCCTCCAAAACATCCTCATGTGGCCCCATCTCACCCTGCTGCCAGGTTCCAGCCCTTCTTTGAGCTCTGTTCACACAAGCCAAAGGACTACCCTCTGCAGGGGCCTCAGGGACCCCAGAGATTTCTTGGCTCTAAACAAAATGATCTCTGTGTTTTTTTTTTTTTTTTTTTTTTTTAAATTTGGCTGCACACTTAGCCTGAGGAATTTTAGTTCCCTGACCAGTGATCAAACCTGCGGCCCCTATATTGGAAACTGCTGCTGCTGCTAAGTCGCTTCAGTCATAACCGACTCTGTGCGACCCCGTGGATGGCAGCCCACCAGGCTCTACTGTTTCTGGGATTCTCCAAGCAAGAACACTGGAGTGGATTGCCATTTCCTTCTCCAATGAATGAAAGTGAAATCGCTCAGTAGTGTCCAACTCCTAGCGACCCCATGGACTGCAGCCTACCAGGCTCCTCCGTCCATGGGATTTGCCAGGCAAGAGTACTGGAGTGGGTTGCCATTGCCTTCTCCGTATATTGGAAGAGTGCAGTCTTAACAGCTGGACCACCAGGAAAGTCCCAAAATGGTCTCTGTGTTTAGTGAAAGTCAATTTTGGTCCTCAGAGTTTCAGAGTCCCTCCATTTACACTTCTTGGTAGCTGATCATGTCACACCCCTGCTTGAAATCCTTGGCTGTTTTTCTTGAGGTGAGTTCCTCAACCTTCCCCACCCTCCCAGTCTAGGTCTTCAGGCCCTGCTTGAAGTGTCCCATGCCCCATTCAGCTGAGTCACCTCACCTCTTCCTGAATGTGGTTCATTTTCCCACCTCTGTGCCTTTCCCATCCAGTCCTGCTGAGAATGACCCTCCTCCCTTTGTCCACCTGACTCATCGTGATACGCCTTAAAGACTCAGTTATAGAAAACTTCCACCACTCCCAGAGTGAATCACTCTCTCCTATGAGCTCCCGCCATTAGGCTGTATTTTCTTTTCCATTTGCACCAAACACACTGCGTTGTGGGCAAATGTGCGTCCACCTCTCTCTTGCTCCCTGACACTGGACTGCGAGCTTCTTTTCTTGGAAGGAGAAAGTTCTGAAAAAATTCTTCCCCATCCCTCCCTCTCTCCTCCCCTCTCTCCTTCAACACACATATATTCAGTCTTGCAATGTGCCAAGCCAGGTGCCAGGTGGGGTTCAGGGGTGACTAAAAAGACACAATCCTGGTAGTCATGGAGTTTGCAATTTAGTGGAGGAGGTAGATAATCAAATATTCATACAATTAATCAAAAGATTAGTTAGCACTGTGGTAAGTGGCCTGTTGAAGATGTTATATGGGCTAGGAGGACTAGCTGAGCTTTTTTGAAGAAGCACCTGATAGTGAAGAGTAGGTTGCTACTTCAAATCTTTCCTTGCAATCCAGCATCCTGTTGGCTTGACTCTCAGAAGACCCATGTGGCCAGTGTAGTTTCAGCTTGTGGTCCTTTATGAACCCCAGATCCTTTCTATCTATTCTTGCTCAGACTCTTTCATTCCCCCCACATGGCATTAATAGGGACTCTCCTAGCCTGGTCTAGATCACATCAGTGGAACAGTGTATGGGAAATGCTGGGAAGGCCAGGGTCTCTCTGACTTGGACAGGTTTTTACCTACATGTCATTTGTAGGATTTACTCACCATGGGGAGAGGTAAGAACAGTATCAAGTTTGAAGTTGAGGTTAGAAGCCTGAAGAAACCAAACTGGAAAGGCTCTGGCTTCTAGAGGCTAGGAGGAGAGAAAGAAGCAAGGGGCAAGGGCAGATCCTCAGAGCCCAGTAGGCCAAATGGAGCTGTGGATCCCCAGTGGGGCCAGAGAGGGGACGTCATGCTTCCAGGGTCTCTGTGGGGGTGGAGTGGCTTAGTGGACATCTTTGCCAACACACACAGTGAAGACTAACACGGCAGGATTGGCAAGGCTGACTGCCTTGACACCAACTGTCTACAGTTAGTCTGCCTGTGGCATCCAGCTACTCACTCCCCACTGGTACCTCGGCTTGTTCTGGTGACTCCAGATCACGGTTCTCACCTACATCCACTCTTCATGGCCAGTGAGTTAGCCCCCAAGATCTGGAGAATATTCCAAATGATCATCACACTTCTTAAGTACAATTTTTTTTTTTTTAAGTATTTATTGGCTGTGCTGGGTCTTCACTGCTGCTCAGGTTTTTTGCTATTTGCAGCAAGCTGGAACTACTCTCTAGCTGTGGTGCCTGGGCTTCTCCCTACGGTGGCTCCTCTTGTTGCAGAGCATGGGCTCTAAGGTGCGTGGGCTTCAGTAGTTGCAGATCCCGGGCTCTAGAGCACAGGCTTAATAGTTGTGGCGCATGGGCTTAGTTGCTCCACGGCATGTGGGATTTTCCCACGTCAGGAATCAAACTCATGTCTCCTACATTGGCAGCTGGATTCTTTACCACTGAGCCACCAGGGCAGCCCCAGGTACAAACTTTTTATCATCCACACAAGCAACAAATGCTCACTGAACACCCAGCATGTCCCAGACACTGTAGGGTTCAATGGCGTCATGAAGTCACGCTGGCCTTAATTACTCTAAGCCAATCACCCCAGTTCCCTTAACCCCCATACTGTAGGTATTAAGAGAACTAGAGGTGTAGTCCTGGGACTTCTCTGATGGCCCAGTGGTTAAGAATCTGCCTTGCAATGCAAGGTATGCAGGTTCAATCCCCGGTCCAGGAACTAATATCCCACACGCGGTGGAGCAACTAAGCCTTCAGGATCCATGTGCTGCAAGGAAAGATCCTGCCTGCCACAAGGAGGACCCAGTGCAGCCTAACAAATAAATATTTCCTTTAAAATAAACATGCAGCCCTCATCCTTGGGGGCCTTATCACCACATGGAACTAACCGCAAGGTAACCTGACTGCTAGTTGCTTTTCTTCTCTGGGCCCTGGGCTCTGGCTCTGCAATAACAAGGAAGATCAGACTCCCTGACCCTGAGTCCTTGGAGGTTCCACACTTAAGGTCACTGGGTGATGTGCAGGAATCATTTAAGTCCCCTTAAGACAGGTGCCAGGAAACCTACCAATTGGATAATTAGACTTGCCCCGACCCCACGTCCCTGGAGGGACTGCAGCTGCCCTCCCCCCAGAGGCCGGGGCGGAAGCGCTGGGCGCCGCCAGGGTCCTCTGGTGGAATGTGGCCATGGTGGGCGCTGGGACCGGGGCTCGGCTGACAGATCTAAGGCCGCCGCCTGCCACCAGGTCTCCATGGGGCGGCTCGCTGGCCTCCCTCCTGTGGAATGACGAGCCGCGCTCCCCTCTACCTGGCGTTTAATCTTTAATGCAGCCCCAGCTGCCCTCGGGCAGGACCCATCAACCCACCCGCTCTGATAAAAGCGATAATTAGCTCTTTTTCAACTTTTCACTTCTACCCCCCCCTTTTCCACCCTGATGTGTGAGCAGTTGGGAGAATTCCAGCTAATGGGTCTGCCCTCAGCCAATTCTCCAGTCCATGCAGGCCGGAATGCGCGGGGTCATTAGCCAGGCCTCCGGGGCAGGAGCCCGCACGCGGGATGTGCTTGCTCCGGGGGGGTGCCCCAGCCACCCAAGAGAGGGCCCGGCCTCGGCGGAGCAGACCTGCCTGGACCTGTTGGGTCCCACCTTCCTCAGCCGCAGCCCCTTCCGGGACCTCAGCAGAGCCCACTGGGAGGTCGCCTCAGGCTCCCACGGGGCCAGGCCGAGAGCGTCCCCAGGCATCGCTCTGCTTCCAGGGCAGGGAGCCCAGCCTGGGTTCAGCCACCGGTCAGTGTGAGGCTGCTGGCTGGGATGCCCCCCCATCCCGCTCCACCCCTGGCCCCGCCTTACAATAACTTGTGCTGCAGGGTCGGTCCCTGATGAAATGCTTCCAAATCGCTCGACTCAGACGCTCCACTCAGCCCTGCAGCCCAGGACTCACCCATGCAGTCTCAGGAGCTGCCCCCCAGGAGCAGGGGGCAATTCTGGCTAAGCTCCCTACCCTTTCTCTCTGACCAGCACGGGCTGATGTCCACAGACTTGTCGGTCAGAGGCTGGCAGAGGCTGCCAGCACCTAGAACCATGAGGCCTCTGTCACTAACACCACAGGGTCACCAGCACCCAGGTTGCCTAGGACTCCCAGTGGCTAGAGCCATTGCTTCCCAGGGTCATAAACAGGCCTAGAATCAGAGGTTACCATTAGCCAGGGCCAGCTTCACCTAGAAACCCAGGGCTCCCTTTGCCTGGTGCTATTGACACCTGGAGCCACCTAGACCCACAGGACACAGGCGTCTGGAACCCCAGAAGGGCCCACCCAGGGCTGCTATAAACTAGAGTTGCCATGAGCCAGCACATTGAGCTACAGATTCGTCGGCGTGTCGCCCATCCTTGGACGTGTGTAGGGTCGAGGAACTTTGTAGTAAGCTTCTGTTGGCACTTAGTGAAACGGCTTTTCTCAGACATGTGCTTAGTCACTCAGCACTGACTTTGCACAGCCCACAGACTGTAGCCTGCCAGGCCCCTCTGTCCATAGGATTCAATTCTCCAGGCAAGAATACTGGAGTGGGTTGCCATTCCCTTCTTCAGGGGATCTTCCCGATCCAGGGGTCGAACCGGATCTCCTACATGGCAAGCAGATTGTTTACCTTCTGAGCCACCAGGGAAGCCCTTTCCTCAGCTGGGCTCAGGGAATATTTCCCTTTACTGACTGCTCAGCAGTGAAAGAGCCTGGAATGTCTTGGGCCACTTCTTCCACTGCCTGAACCAAAGGGCTCCTTGCCCACCGTGTGCTAGATTCTCACTGTGAACTTTCTAGAGGGGAAAAGAGAGGTGGGTTCTACACACCCAGTGTCCACCCATGAGTGGGGCTGCTCAGCAGGAGGGAGAGCATGGTCTCCACCAACGTGTTCTCCTCTTTTTACAGAAAGTACCTTGGAAAGTGGGATCTAAGGACTTCCTGGAGGAGGCTGCATTAATGGCCCAGAGACAGAGCAGAACATCATCAGAGAACTGGTCACTGGGGCCAGGACCTCCCTAAGCCATCCCACCTTCTCCATCCCACCCACCCAAGGACCAACACTTCTCCACACTGCTCAGCCTTGGACAGTACTGTGACCTCCCTGAGATAACCCCAGACAAAATGTGGGAAAGGACTTTTACCACCTCCCCACCCTCCCCCAGCCAACAAACGTATGCATGCTAAGTCGCTTCAGTCGTGTTTGACTCTGTGACCCCATGGACTGTAGCCTGCCAGGCTCCTCTGTCCATGGGATTTCTCAGGCAAGAATACTGGGGTGGGTGGCCATTTCCTTCTGCAGGGGATCTTCCTGACCCAGAGATCAAACCTGCATCTCTTACATTGGAGGATGGGTTCTTTACCGCTAGCGCCACCTTCAAAATGTCACAGATGTACACAGTAAAAGTTTCAAGCTCTTAACTGAAATCCTAGTGATAGTGATTTGAAAGTTGTACACTTTAAATCATTCCCATGGGGTGCCTTGGCTGGCTATGCCAAGGATTTGCACGGCTGAGTTCAAGGGTTCCGTGGGGAGTGGGCTGCTCAGCTGCTCTCCTTCCACTCTGGCCATGGCCCATGCCCACGGCTGTTTTCATGAAGCCTGGTCTCATCTCCAGTCCACCGGGGCCTTCAGCCACCACATGGTGTGTGAGCAGGGCAGAGGTGAGAATCGTGAGGATAACAGGATTGGAGGAGAGTTAGAGATTAGGGCAAAGAGGAAGGTAAGGAGGCCGTGAAGGGAAGAGACAACTGAAGCAAAAGTAAAAGTCATGTTCATGTACACACTGCTGTGTTTAAAATGGGTAACCAACAAGGACCTACTGTGCAGCAGGGGGAACTCTGCTGCATGTAATGTGGCAGCCTGGATGGCAGGGGAGTGTGGGTGCATGTGTACGTAGAGCTGAGTCCCTTTGCTGCCCACTTTAAATGATCACAACATTGTTAACTGGCTATACTCTAACATAAAATAAAAAGTTAAAAAAATAACAAAAACTAAAAAAATCAAGCAAAAGTCATGCTGGGTTTTTTTTTTTTTTCCTTGTAGAACCTCAAAATTCAGGATGCTCTAGCCAACTGTACAGTTTAACAGTAATAATAACAGCACCCTGCATCCCTTAAGCATTGTAACCCTCCTCCAGTGCTGGTGGGAACATAAAATGGTGCAGCTGCTTTAGAAAATACTTTGATGATTCCTCAAAATGTTAAACACAGAGTTACCATTTGACTCAGCAATTACACTCCTGGGTATTTACCCAAGAGCACTGANATAATAACAGCACCCTGCATCCCTTAAGCATTGTAACCCTCCTCCAGTGCTGGTGGGAACATAAAATGGTGCAGCTGCTTTAGAAAATACTTTGATGATTCCTCAAAATGTTAAACACAGAGTTACCATTTGACTCAGCAATTACACTCCTGGGTATTTACCCAAGAGCACTGAAATATATGTCTATGCAAAAACTTGTACAAGAATATTCTTAGCAGCATTATTCATAATAGCGGGGACCTGGAAACAAATCAGAGTCCACCAACTGGTGAATGGATAAACGAACATGGTCCAGCCATATGATGGATATTATTAGGCCATCAGAAAAAGAAGTACCAATGTGTGCTGGAACATGGTGAGCCTTGAAAACATCCTGCTGAGTACAAGAATATAGGTCATGTCACGAAATACCACCTATTGTATGATTCCATTTATATGAAATGGCTAGGATAGAAAAAAATCTATAGAGGCAGAAAATAGAGCAGTGGTTGCCTAGGATCAGGGGGAGGAGGAAATGGGAGTGATTGCTAATGTATAACTTCAACTCCTTTCGATCCCTGGGTCGGGAAGATCCCCTGGAGGAGAAAATGTCAACCCACTCCAGTATTCTTGCCTGGAAAATCCAGTGGACAGAGGAGCCTGGCCAGGTTACAGGCCATGGGATTGCAAAGAGCTGGATACGACTGAGCAACCGAGTGTGCACACAACCTCAACTCCACCTTCTTTGTGTTCAGGGACCTTGAATAAGTCTCTTGACCTTCATGAGACTCAGAGTTCTCATCTGTAAAGTGGGCACACCGATCTGCATGTCACACACAGAACACAGTGCCTGGAGTGTGCAGGCATCATCGCCATTAGAGATGCTTCCTTCACACCGCCTTCCCCTCATCTTCTATTTCTCCAGCCCCCTGAAGTGCCACCGCCCTTAGAGGAGAAGGAGAAGCAGTGATGAGTCAGTCTCCCACCTTCCTCTCTCTGTCAGCTCACTTCTGCATGTTGCAGGGTGGGGAAAACTACAGTGGTAGCTAATCTCTCTCCAGCACTTTGGAAGGAGACTTGTGTTTATTCATTTTTGTTGTTGTTTTTGGTTTGGTTTGTTTTGGTTCATTTCATCTCAGAAAAGTGATCCCGGCAGGAGATATCATTAATTCATTCATTGTTGACCACTATCCACAGGTCAAGCTCTGTATTCCAGGGACCAAGAGAGTCAAGGGTCTGGCCCTTATGAGGCTTTTATTATAGTGGGGAGAGGCAGATAAGAAAGAAGAAAGCCTAGAAAGAACGTATTTTCTGATTAGCTGTAATGCAATTAAAGTAAGACAAAGAAAGTTAGGACTTCCTTATTATCTAGGTGCTCAAGGAAGGTTTCTCTGAAAAGCTGGCTTCTGAGCTATGATAGGAAGAGGGCATTTGAGGTAGAGGGAACAAGCCTGGCACATTTCAAGAAGAGCATGAAGGCCAGAGTGGCTGGAGCTAAGGCAGGGAAGGGGAGTGCGAGGGGGTGGGGTGGTGGTGGGGTCTCAAGGTAGGCATGGCCCCTGTCACATAGCGAGTAGGTTTGTATCAAGAGCTTGATTTTGTATCTAGTGTGCTTGACTGCCATGGGAAGGTTCTCTTAGATGTTGTATAACCAGGAACCAAAAGGCAACAGTAGCATCCCATGGACTACACTAGGCTGGTGTCTCTCTGCTTATGCTTACTGCTCATGGCAGTGAGGTAAAAGGGTTGAGTCATTTGCAACAAATCTTTGGGTTTTCTTTGCAATGTCCTGCTGCCATGCACTGTCTCTGGGCTAGATGGAGCAGGGCCTCTACCACTGAGATTCCTTCCAGTGCCTGCTATGGACCCAGCTGGCTAAGCAGCTTCCCCGCTGAACGGATCACACGGAACACATGAGATTAGACATCATTTTTCCTTTGCTTTAGATCAAGCCCAGTCTTTGGCTGTGAATTGTTTATGAAGAAATGTGGCTCGGAGATGCCTGCTTGTGCAAGCCTTGTCAGAAATGGATGGTGCTGTCTAAACAGGGCAGGGGGCAATGCATCAGAATAGGCGTGTTCCTCATATAGATGTAGGATTTAGAGTAATCCTACGGACACCTAGATGGTGTGTGTGTGCGTGTGTGTGCGTTGTAAGACTGAGATGGAACACTGTGACAGGAAGTTTTCACATGGCCAAGTTTTAACAACAAACAAAGAGCAGTTTGTGGCCAAGCAGTCAGTCTAGAGAAGAAACAAACAGACCAGGGGGCTGAGAAAGGTAGAGATGGGTTTCCCAAGCTGCTGCTGGGGTAGAGGAAGAACCACAAAGTACTAGGATTTTTTTGTTTGGTTGCCAGCAGATACTATGGGTAGCCAGCTCCCCCTTCTTGGTAAAGAGAACCTGAGTTCTGGTGAGACAGTCATCCTCCCTAAGGAAGGGGGTCTCTACCTCTGGAGTAAATCTTGATTTGCCTAAGCCAGGTGTGGTCATCTCTGGGCAGGTGACGAAATGGCAGCCAATGAGAGTTGAAGGCAATTTCTGCCAGGGCTTGTGGGAAATGCCTCCTCTCTTGTAAAAAGGGACTCAAGAAACTGTTCCTCTTATGCCTCAGTTGTTTACAGTATTGGCCTGCAGTACCTGGGTGTGTGGCAGCCATTCTGACACCACAAGGTGAACTGACTCTTGGAGGGTAGTCAGGTGGAAAAATTTTTTAAAATTCATTCTCAGTGACATCACTGAGTCCCTAAATTGGCCAATCCCAGAGCGTCCTCCCTCTGGCCTTCCTCCCAGGCGAGATGTTTTCCTTGTTATCCGAGCCATTTCAGGCAGGGCTCCTAGGTACTTCTACACTAATCAATGTTGTCTTCCTCACTGGAAAACAATTTGAAAGTAAGGATCGTGGCTTCTTCACTTCTGGATCTCCAGCACCCAAGGCCAAGTCTGGCTTATTGTAGGTACTCAGCAGATGGAAGGATGGATGGACAGATGGATGAACTCACCATCTCTCACCACATTTTGATTCTAGCATCTGCTCTTCTAGTTCACATTGTATCCTCAGTCAAGTTCAGAGGGCATTGAAGAAGCATGATGTCTCCAACTCAGGAGACTGGCACAAAGCCTCCACAGAAACATAGCCCTGAGCTGTGCCTGGGGCAGCCAGGAAAATGGTGATCTTCATAGCAAAGATCTCAGAAAGAGCCCTTTGCCCAGAACTCTGCTTCTCCCATGGAGCTGAGGCACTTGTGTTTCCTTGGAGTCCCCTCTCAACATGCAGAGCAGGAGCCTCCCACCCCGTCCCTCGTGGACGAAGGAACCAGCTCTGGGATGTGGGAGCTGGTCTCCAGGTGTCCCAAAGCCTCCATGGCCACTTGGATAATGGGCGAAGCCACAGAGTTCCTAGTGAGATGACCTTCCTTGATAGCCTGCATCCCAGCATCTCCTGCAAAGACGACTCTTGGAATAACCACCCCCCACAACCACCCACCCAGCCAGAGTAGGGAGTAGCAAGAAGAGAGTTTTCTCCTTCTGCTGAGTCTTGAGGGGGCCCCTCTTGGACCTGTTGCTCATGTGTGAGAGCAGGCTCTGGTGCAGGGTGACATCTGTGGCGAAGAGAAGGAAACCCATGGTCCTATCTAAGGACTGACCCATGACCTTGACCTCTTGAGCAATGAGTACTGACAGCTGAGCCATCATTCCCAACAGCGCATCTTGCATCCGGGTTGTGGGGCCTTGCAGCCTGGGAACGTCAAGCAGATGGCCAGGTCAACAACTGGTTGCTTCATCCCACAACCCCAGGACTGTGCGTGTGTGTGTGTGCGCGCGCGCGCGTGTGTGTGTGTATGTGTATGCGTGCCTGTGTGTGCCCAGCCCTGCAGACCAGGGTCCTCTAAGGGGCCTGGCCCCGTGTGAAGGGAAGACCCCTCCCAGCAATGACGAGGTGGCTAGGACATCTTTCCACAGCAGCTGGGAGGAACGGGCAGGGCCGGATGCAGGCTGCTGACCTTCTCCCTTCCTCCTGGAGAGGAAGCCCCTCCTGCAGCCACCTTTGTGCTGACCACTGGGCGGGTACGAATGCCTTCCCTGCCTGTCGGTCTCTTCCTGAACTGCAAGAAGCAGCTTTTCCAGCCCCGCCCAGCCCCTACTCGGGAGAACGCCAGCCCAGGGAAGGAGCTGCAGGTCCTGGCTTCTGCCCAGCACTGCTGGGTGGGGTGGGAGGCCAGGACCTGAGGCCAAGCCAAAGCCTTCAGCCGGCCCCTTCTGGAGCTCGACTCCCTCTCCATCCTGTAAGAAAACAGACGCAGGGACAGAAGGGACTTCCCTGAATAGGACAGGTTCTGCAAAACGGCCTGAACTGGGGTCAGCAGATACCTGGTGAGCATCTCTGGGCAGGGAAGTTGGTCGATAAATTTCACTTGACAGAACACCCCTGTAACATGTATCGCATGCCTTTTATAATTATTACCTATTTAAACCCCACAACAGGGACTTCCCTGGTGGTCCAGTGGTTAAGATTTTGCCTTCTCATGCAGGAGGGACAGTCCCTAGTTGGGGACCTTAAGATCCCACACGCCTCACAGCCAAAAAAGCAAAACATAAAGCAGAAGCAATATTGTAACAAATTCAATAAAGACTTAAAAAGTGGTTCACATAAGAAAAAAAAATCTTAAAAAATAAAAAAATCTCAACAACAACACTATAAGGAAGGTGGTGTCATTATACCCACTATACAAAAGAGGAGGCTGAGGCACAGGGAAGTTAAGCAACTAGCCTGAGATCGCCCAGCTAGTAAGTGGCAGAGCCCAGATTTGAACCTGGGCTGCAGAGTTATGCTCTAAGCTAATATGCAATGCTACCTCTCAAAGAGATAGAAAGAAGAGCATTGTCTGAACACGGCCTGTGTACTAGGTACTGTCACATGGTCCTGCCTGGAGCCCACCACGTGGGAGCCCAGCGTAGAACCATGCCACAGCTGCACTGTGGTTGGGGTGATAAGTGTGATCAGAGCTATATTGTGAAGGTACCAAGGGAAGTTGGAGGGCAGGAAGCAGAAGGATGAATTCCACCTGATGGCAAAACTCACTATGTATTGTGCCAGGTAATCTCTTTATATATATATATATATATAATATGATATTCTTTTTTATTGGAGTGTAATTCTTTTACAAAGTTGTGTCAGTTTCTGCCACACAACAAAGTGAGTCAGCTATATGTATGTGTATATCCTTTTCATACTGAAAAACATACTGACCTAACAGAAGCAGAAGATATTAAGAAGAGGTGGCAAGAATACAAAGATGAACTGTACAAAAAAGATCTTCACGACTCAGATAATCACGATGGTGCGATCACTCACCTAGAGCCAGACATCCTGGAATGTGAAATCAAGTGAGCCTTAGGAAGCATCACTAGGAACAAAGCTAGTGGAGGTGATGGAATTCCAGTTGAGCTATTTCAAATCCTGAAAGATGATGCTGTGAAAGTGCCGCACTCAATATGTCAGCAAATTTGGAAAATTCGGCAGTGGCCACAGGACTGGAAAAGGTCAGTTTTCATTCCAATCCCAAAGAAAGGCAAGGCCAGCGAATGCTCAAACTACCGCACAATTGCACTCATCTCACATGCTAGTAAAGTAACGCTCAAAATTCTCCAAGCCAGGCTTCAGCAATACGCGAACCATGAACTTCCTGATGTTCAAGCTGGATTTAGAAAAGGCAGAGGAACTAGAGATCAAATTGCCAACATCTGCTGGATCAT